>JAGTTH010001043.1:0-22477 GCA_022606485.1 Agraylea sexmaculata
ACAAAATTAAATCGATTGTAAAAGAATTTTTATATCTGTATGAGCTTCTTTGAGTGGGCTTTTTTATACACAACAACGTGTTAATTCATTGATCTTAACTATTCATAGTTACACAGGTCACCGACTTAATAATCAGTATTTCCCTTACAATACAGGAAATCAGAGTAAACCTGGATCAAGACGATCGATCGGCATTTTATTAATATTATTCCCGATCTTCCAGTCGTAATAACCAATCAAATCAATAAAAAAAATACTTGAGCGGGATTTGAACCCACGACCACAGTATTTGTAGCCACACTTCTTGTCCCCTGAGCTATTATTAAGCTGGTAGTTTGACAAAGGCAACATAAGTTGTCTCACTCAGACTTATCTGCTTGGTCAGTCATATTGATATGTATATATATATATATATATATATATATATATATATATATATATATATATATATATATATATATATATAAATACTATATATATATATATATATATATATATATATATATATATATATATATAAATATATATATATATATAAATATATATACATATATATATATATATATATAAATATATATACATATATATATATATATATATATATATATATATATATATATATTTTGGGTGTCAAACACAATTTCTCTAATGAAAGCTGGGTTTTATTATTATAAAATATAATTTCACTCGACGTTATTTGGCACGTTTGGCGTTAATTGACATCACACACATATGTTTATTAAATAAATAGTATTATTTGTCAGAGAGATGTTCACTTCCTCAGTATTATGTGTGACGTCAATGCCTCTTGACTTGATTAGAAGAGAGTTTTGATTTGATTCATTATAAAATTCAACACATGTAAAAATTATTTTGAGTAAACATGAATACAAACGATCGATCAGCTAATCAATTTTTTCAATCGATCGGGATTTTATTAATATGATTCCAGGTCGTAATAACCGTTCAAATTTTTTTTATATGACTTGATTATTGAACTACTCCGTTGGATAACAAAACGTATAATGAATGCGGTGTCGTTATATATATAATCCAATAATAAATAGTGTGTTATTCGATGACAAGATGAAGAGTGTCATATGTATCGAGGCGTGGTTGACAAGACTATGATATCTGCCATTAACATCGGCCTGTGAATGAACAGGTATAATAAATATAATGTCTTGTCCCACTTTAGTAGATACTCGTACCCTCGAGAAGATATAGACAGGAGATAGGTAGACCTTTGTCTTGTGGCATGTTCACCAAATGGATACTATTTTATGGGGATACCTAGATAACTAGTTTTTATAGGACCGATGTCCCACCGGAAATATTATAAATTATATATTGAATTGCACAGTTGCCATTGAAATTAATCCGCCGCATTAGGGGTTGGTAAGATAAATGAGCTTTGTCACAGATTGATACATCAACCCTTTACATATCAACCCCATCCTTTGATACAGGACATATGCTCACATTTGTATCACCCCGCAAACAGGTAAATTATATCATTACTAGGGTAATTTTAATTTTAATTTGTTGTATAATGTTTTAATTTTCACAGTAAATTATAAATAAAATCATTTAATACCAGCTTAATAACTCAGGGGATAAGACACGTGGCTAATAATACTGTGGTCATAGGTTCGAATCCCACTCAAGTCAAGAATTTTTAAATTGATTTGATCGGTTATTACGACTGGAAGATCGGGAATAATATTAATAAAATGCCGATCAATCGTCTTGATCCAGGTTTACTCTGATTTCCTGTATTGTAAGGTAAATACTGATTATTAAGTCGGCGACCTGTGTAACTAGTAATAGTTAAGATCACCGACAGACAATTATCACGTTGTAGTGTATAAAAAACCCTCTCAAAAAGACCCTTTCAAAAAATAAAAAAGCTCTTCGGAGCGTAAATAAATAAATAAATAAAAAAATACGGTTTTCATATGATGACAACACTCATCACTATATTTAAAAAGCTAGTTTCCCGATTAATAAGGTTTTTTTTTAAATATTCATTACATATTTAACAGACACAATACACACGTTACAGGTTACGTAAGTTCTTTACATAAACAGCTGATTCCAAGATGGTGGCCCAAGCTCGACGCCTTAAAATATTCTCATTTATTTCACAAGTCCACACTGTATATAACTTTAGCTAAATAATAAAATGTATGAAAGCAATACATACAATATACAGATTAACTATTTTAAATTCGCAATATTTTAAAAATAATTAAAATTAATAAAAATAATTATATAGTTTCGATATCGTTTATGCTATGAAGATTTTTAGTTCGAATTAAGATAGATTATTATTATTCACATATTTGCTAGTAACAAATGAGTCAAGTTGTGATGAATCACTTAATTAATTAATAAACGAACAAGTTTTAAAATATTTTAATGAAATGTATGCAAGTTTCATTAGTAAATTAATTAGTAAATTAGTAAACTAGTAAATTAATTCAAATAAATCCAACCCGTCACGCTATCGCCACAATACTTGTAAAAAAGTATTATAATTATTTTTATATTCAACCTGTTGTATTAGGAATTAATTTCAAATATAATAATCTACACTTTTTTTTCATGAAAATTGTTATTAGTTAGTTTGTGTAATTTTAATGAATGGTCCAGAAAGCTAAGAAGACAAAGTGTTTTTTTTTATAATGTGTTGTTGGTATATTTATTTTATTATCATAATCGTGAACCCCTTTTGTTCGTTTTACCCCCCCTGTGTAATAATAATAAATTATTTTTTACGCTCTTCTACGATTTGTTAAAGTGACCATTACGAGGCGTGTCATTGTGAAACCAATATCATAATTTAGATGATGCGAAATATAAAAAGGGGAGAATGTTAAGGGATGAGGGTAGAACCGCCTCCAATTGGCGTGACGACATGTCAAATCAGAATTATTTCTACTGTCGGATCATAATTTTCATCGAGTAATTAAATCGCTTTCTTGAGAAGATGTTTTGTATGAAGTACGTACAGTCATGGGGCAATTAATAAAGCAGCCCTCTTGTCGAGGATATCACAAATCGGCACTTGGCCATCAGATTACCATGAGATTTGATCAGTCAAACCTAAAAAACTGCATAGAGATTAGTGTCAAAAAGTTAAGAGGGGACGAAGTCAAGCATTGCCAATAGGGGAACTAACAAATATATCTCAAGAGGACGCTTGTACACTTTCAATGTCCAATTAAAAATATATTTTATATTATTATCATAAACTATAGAAGTGTCATGCGTATTTTTTGCATACATTGGTACGTGGCCGACAATAATCCCTAAAATACGACACGTTCGACAATCCAACAATGATTTACACAGTGACATATTATCGTCGTTGAATATATCAAGCAACTTTTGAAGACACGCTTATATCTTCTTATCATGAATTTATATCTATAGAAATGTCATGCGTATTGTTTTCATACATTGGTACGTGGCCGACACTACTACATGCGCATATTATACATATTTATTTTTTACACACATATACCATCGTAACCATACAGATAATCTTAAAAGAAGAATTTCCTTCCGTAAACGGGTGTGATTTGGACTAGAAACATAGGAAAAAATATACTTCACACAAACGTATGCTGTGGCCACCTGCAACACAATAATCCCTAAAATACGACACGTTCGACAATCCGACAATGATTTACATAGTGACATATTATTTGTCGTTGAATATATCAAGCAACTTTAAAGAAACCCTTATATCTTCTTATTATGAATTTATATCTATAGAAGTGTCATGCGTATGGTTTTCATACATTGGCACTACTACATGCGCAGATTATACATATACGCGGGCTGTGGCCACCTGCAACACTGTAGTCCCTAAAATCCGACACTCGAGACTTACTACAAGATTTTTCTTACAAAAACATATATTATTTGTCGTTGAATATATCAAGCAACTTTTAATGAGGCATTTTACCATATTAAGTGAATTTTATTAGAAAGATCGACAAGTGACAGACAAACAGTACGAGCGGTAAAAGCAACGCTCCAAGCAGCTGTCATATAAATCTTGGCTATTCATATTTGATGTTCATGTTATAATATTTGTTTGACTTTGGCATTTCTCTGATATGCCATAATATTATTAAAATTACATTTTTAATATATTATATGTGTGCAATTAGTAGTACTTTCTATACAAAAAATAACATCTTGATGAATTCATAGTTATGGCTTTAATGACCTCTTAGATATGTTACAGTACAATATTATAAAAAAAGTATTAATCGCAGAAGAAGTGCATCTAGCAATTTTTTTTATTTATTTATTTATTTTACGACCCATGGAGCTTTTGTAAGATTGTTTTTTATACACAACAACGTTTAACAATAGTAAATTAGAGTTAACCTGGATCAAGACGATCGATCGAGATTTTATTAAAATTATTCCCGATCTCCCAATCATAATAAGCGATAAAATTATTATTTTAAACTATACAAAATAAAACACTGATAAAAATTAAAAGAATTTCATTAGTAGGTATTATATTTAAAAATTTAGGTACTAAAGCTTAATAATCAGATTTCTGTTCAAGAGAAAAGAGACTTTTTTAATAGGAACGAATGGAATAAGGGCGTATATTGAAATTGTCAATTAGAAGCATTCTATATTTTATATTGTCTTTTCATTATACCAGCTAATCTATGGTCTTAAGGTGATCTTAACTATTACTAGTTACACAGGTCACCGACTTAATAATCAGTATTTACCTTACAATACAGGAAATCAGAGTAAACCTGGATCAAGACGAAGTAGTAAAAAAAATATATTTAACAATGATTGCAGTTTTAAATTAATATATATTTTTTATACGACACAACAAAGTGTTAATTAATTTTCTGTTTGTGATCTTAACTATTACTAGTTACACAGGTCACCGACTTAATAATCAGTATTTACCTTACAATACAGGAAATCAGAGTAAACCTGGATCAAGACGAAGTAGTAAAAAAAAATATTTAACAATGATTGCAGTTTTAAATTAATATATATTTTTTATACGACACAACAAAGTGTTAATTAATTGTCTGTTTGTGATCTTAACTATTAATAATTACACAGGTCACCGACTTAATAACCAGTAGTTACCTTACAATACAGGAAACCAGAGTAAACCTGGATTAATATTATTCCCGATCTTCCAGTCGTAATAACCAATCAAATTAATTTAAAAAAAAATTACTTGAGCATGATTTGAAGCCACGCTTTTTATCCCCTGAGCTTTTATTACGTTGGTAGTTTGACAAGGGCAACATTAGTTGTATCACTCAGATTTATCTGCTTGGTCAGTCATATTGATATTTATATGTATATCCGGTTGTCTGGGGGTCAAACACAATTTCTCTAATGAATGATGGGTTTTATTATTATAAAATATAATTTCACTCGACGTTATTTGACACGTTTGGCGGTAATTGACATCACGCACATATGTTTATTAAATAAATAGTATTATTTGTCAGAGAGATGTTCACTTCCTCAGTATTTGGTGTGACGTCAATGCCTCTTGACTCAGCCACCGATAACGAGGTCCAATTATAATCATTGCCCTGTTTGATAATTTGAGATGAATATAATACAATAATAATAATGTGAATAGTTGTACAAGCATCCTCGCGGATATGGAAGAGGGCAGATTTGTACTGGGGTTGGATGTTCCCGAATCTGTCAAGGGACATATGTTAACAATGGGTTTACAGTTTCAAGCGACCAAATAAAGAGGGACACCCACCCAATTACCATCACCTACCAACCATCATTATCATCCTTACCGCATGCATACGCGCGCGGGCACAACGTGCATGGGTGACCGTACACTCTCATTGCAAAATATTAAATGCGCATTACAAGCGATAACCAGGGTTCACTATAAAGGTCACACGTGTTTGGTTAACTAAATGTTCTCATTATGATAACCTTATCGCCGGAATGTGTTTTTAAATATGACAATCATTGCCATTTAAATAATGTTGAGTGAGGAATATTTCAATATTGTTTGTACAAATATGTGATAAAATATTTGCAGCTTTCGCATATTTTTCAATATCGTGGATTTTATATTAAAAAAAAATAAACTGTGTTTCAATACCATCTTGTTATCCTTTGTCTTTTTTAAATTTCTTATATAATGCCAGACTTGTTAGCGTTGAATAATAATAATACAAAAGAGGGAGAATATCAAAAGAAACAGCCCCTTCTTGTAAATAAAGTATCTCTTTAAATTACTTTATTCTGAAAAGAGAAAACTATAAACAATCGCATTAATTAGGTACGAAGTTGAAAGATATCGTCGCTCTACAATATTGAAATAAATTATACTTTGACAATCATCCCCTGAAAATAAAGGGTGGTTAATTAAATTGCAAGGTTCATTATAATTTATACATTAATTAAACGATTTCGTACTTAACAACTTACAATTATATATATATATATATATATATATATATATATATATATATATATATATATATATATATATATATATATATATATTTATTTAATTATTTATAAATCATACATTAAATATGAAAATATGGTTAAGAGAAAAAATGCGATGTTTTATGCGAGAGATTAAATAAATAAACTTGAAAATATAAATTTTTTAAATTGTCTACTTTTCTTCTACATTTCATGCATAAATATAATATTGTATAAATTAAAATAATTGTTATGTTATGTAAAAATATATAAATATATATATATATATATATATATATATATATATATATATATATATATATATATATATATATATATAATATTTTAATTGGGGATAAATTATTGTTGGGGTCGATCATTTTTCATAATCTTGGCTTTTAACCTATATAGATTTTTTCGTTATTTATTTTATACAGGGTATGAACTTGGATTAAATAAGAATATTTTTGGGGGGGTGGTAGGTTATCGCAAGAATATGTGAAAATATGCAATAAATATTTTTTTAATTTCTTACAACCCATTAAAATATTTTCAGTTAATTTAAGTACACCATTGTATAATATCACCTATAAAATATTTAAAAAATACAATAAAACTTATTATTTATATTCTAGAATACTGTGATATTATTACTTTATTGTGTAAAAACCACCGCATATATATATATATATATATATATATATATATATATATATATATATATATATATATATATATATATATATGTTTTTAATGTCTATGTTACGTTAATTAAGAGCAGCCAATACATAAAAAATAAATAATCCATCTGAAGACTTGTTATTAATTAACGAATAAAATATGAACACAATTATTCTGAAGTGATAATCGATATGTGGAGACTTGTACACCTCTGCATTTAATAATTAATTTATTTAAATACCTTTTTTGGATGTATGAGTATTTTTATCGAGGCACTACTGTATAATATTTGCGATGAAATCCGGTTGCTTTCAATTGGCCAAATTAGACTCGCATATATTTATATATATATATATAGATATAATACACCCTCTGAACAACCCCTTTGCACCACCCGCCACCCTTGCGGGTTCATATTCTCACAGTGAGTCGTTTTGGCATTATTAAAAAACACACACACCCTCTACATAATATAATAAACACGGAAAAGTGTGCTAGGTTTTTATAAGGCACGTGCAAAGACACGTGGCAATCCTCTAATGATAACAAGAACATGAATACCTGCTGAGGCCAACGTGCTTTATATTGTATTGCGAAATCAAAACCACATTATATTCGTTCATGCGATCTTAAATAAATCATGTATGCTAAAATAATATCCTTAGCCGATTATAAGGACAAACAAACCTAGGCTCGGTGGATGCTCTAAGCTGTTTTTATAATATAATTTGATATTTACATCAAGCTACCAAATATAATTATTAATAAAATAATGCACTAGCAAATTTTAAAAACAAGTTAAACTTATATTTGTCTATAACCTTCGTGTTTTCGTCAATACCATCGATATATTAGCAGGCCATATAACTGGATTTAAATATCAAGACGCCGGACCAAGTAGATGAGTTTCACAGAGACAACCCACCATATTTATATTTCACAATAATTAAGTATTTGTTGTTATATTTATAAATTTTATTTTATTATTATATATATTTTTGTAGTTCCACAAGTGGGTTTTTATAAATTATGTTATAACTTATTAATTTTTTTAAATATCAATTGATTGTACTCCGTATTAAAATAAGGTAAAGAGTTAGTCTATAAACTTAATATTGTAACATCCAATCATAATATATCAAAACATTGTATGTATATTATATTTATTTTAATAAATAAATTGTATAATAAATACGAATAATTTTTCCGTTTATAAATACTAATACACACACATTATTCTATACAACCAAAATGAATTACAGAACCAGTGGGACTATTTGTCTCAGTCAGTCTCGTCTACTTGGTCAGTCATCTTGAAATTTATTCATTAAGTATGGCCTGCTAATATAATATCGGTGGGAGTTATATAATTTTTTTTCAATAATAAAAATCTTCATACTCATACTATGGATTTTTCACGTCTAAGTTTTTTAAAATATTTTATATTAAATTGCCCTTGATGAATCGAACTTGATTTGGTTTAATGCTCATTATAACCGTGTTTTGTGTATTTATAATTTAATGGTGTAATGTTTTTTTTTTTTTAAATCATAATTTTTTTTGGATTGAAGAATATTTTTAACATTTCCACATACATATGTTTTTTACATTTTTTTTTATTTTTCAGACACAACATCGTGTTAATTAATTGTCTGTCTGTGAAAAGATTACTAACTAATAATAGTTAAGATCAATGAATTACCACGTTGTTGTGGCTAAAAAAAATATGTAATATTTTCAAATTTCAATTAAAAATACCCTAGTTTCTCTATTTTCATTCTGTACCAATAGATTAAAATAACGTACACATAACATACAAATACCTTAAACAATATATATATATATATAAATATAATCCTAAATTAATTGTGACACAAGTATAGGAAAAAAACATTTTTTTTATTATTATTATCTACTTACGCTTACTTAACAAATTTTGTTTTTTTGACACAACGTTTTACTTCATTGATCTTAACTATTACTAGTTATACAGGTCATCGACTTAATAAGCAGTATTTACCTTACAAAACAGGAAATCAGAGTAAACCTGGATCAAGACGATCGATCGGGATTTTATTAATATTATTCCCGATCTCGAAGACGTAATAACCGATCATATTTTTTGTACTTGAGCGGGATTTGAACCCATCATTACAGTATTTGTAGCCACTTTCTTATCCACTGAGCTATTTTTCTGAGCTGACAATTTACAACTGAATACTGAAATACATTCTAAATGTATAATTATCTCCCAGTAGTAATGTTAGTAAGGAAATAAGAGTAAACCTGGATCAAGACGATGGATGGGGATTTCATTAAAAATATTCCAGTCGATCTTTAATTACTTGGGATTTGAACCCATGACTGCAGTATTTGTAGACATGTGCCTTATCCCCTGAATTATTTAGTATTTTTTTAATAAGTTTATTTATTTATTATATGATATGTTTGTTGTTATAGTTACGAAGTGACTGGTATAATTGTGCGTTGGTCTGTTAAGGGCAGAAGAGCTTTAGTATGGTGACACGTGCACACGTGCCAAGTGAACCACCATAACGAGCTTTTAATCCTCTGCTAACTATTACTACTACTGCCATCACCACTATGCCAATTAAAAATAGGTGAAAACATCACCTGTCAAGCCTTGTCTCATATACATTGTATCATATTTGATCCTGACGGTTGCTTTCACAACCACTACTATTCGTATTAACAGGAAAAAATATTTATTTGAAAGAGTTGTCATTGAATACAGTATTTTTAAACCTTTCAAAAAAAAACATCAATTAAACTTATAAAAATATGCTCTTTATGTTATAATCAAACCTCGCCCAAGAGAGAGAATTTTTTTTCATTATATTGTAAAATGTAAGATTATTAGTATTTTTGAAATTTGCATTCAACTTTATAATAGTCTGTTGAATTTAATTTGTATTATTATTTAAATAAATAATCTACGCCACTGTCTTTCAGACCTAGTCCAATAAAATGAAGAAGCTTTTTTTTCAATTGCTCACAATTGTAGAGCACTGCGCGGCTTATATTATATTAAGTGTTAAAATGCATTCTTATATTTATATTTTCGAATACATTTTTATAGTTTGTTCCATAAATATAATATTCGATGTATGATATGCAAACCTCGGCCAAGAGGGTGAAAAAAAAAGGGTTTTATTGCTCACAATTGTGGAGCACTGCGCAGCTTATAGTTTTATTATAATGCTATATTGTGTGGAAAATGTATTATTCAATGTAAAAATTATTATATATATATATATATATATATATATATATATATATATATATATATATATATATATATAGTTTGTTCCATGAACATAATATTTGATGTTTGATATTCAAACCTATGCCAAAAGGGTGAAAAAACAGTTTTCCAATTGCTAACTATCGTAGAGCACTGCGCGGTTTATATTTTATTAAGTAGTAAAATGTATTATTCTATATGAATTTTTTAATACATATTTATAATTTGTTCCATGAATATAATAATTGATGTATAATAAGCAAACTTAATCCAAGAGATTTTCAATTGCTAAAAATTGTAGAGTACTGCACGGCTTATATTTTTATATTTTTATTATATTACATAATATACACATAATAATAATATTAATAAAATAAAATGATAAGTAGTTTGTCCCTTGAATATGAAAGTGTAGATGAATATCATATAATGTTTAAATATCATCGAGTTGAAATAAAATAATCTAGGAAATACTTCAATACACCCACTTGGACTAAGTCTGTTTATAATATCATTATTTTATCAGTTGTTTTCAATTGTCATTATCTAAATTATTCACCCGCTGTTATAATAAAATAAAAGGGATACATTTTTTTCTGTTATAAGGCTTTGTTTTCATCCCTTATTTGTCACGTTGCCGTACACGGCTTTAAAAATACGTCATCGTAACATTTCCAAGAAAAACTTGTACTCGAGTTGAACGAACTGTTAAAGTTTGAAATTAAAAAGTGTAATGCCAATATAATTACTGGAGGCTTTTAAAGGGGTTCTTTTCCAACTCGTTCAAACTATCCGGATAGTGTTTGTATGCAAAGGGCGCCTTCAGGCTTGTAATGACATTATTTATAATGTGACTCGGCACAGGTGTACAATTTATTATATATGATAAATATGCTGAAGATATTAGCACCCCATTTAGTTAAACAGGGTGGACTGGCAACCACCCTTATTATACACAACCCGTAATCAAATATGCCCTCAAGTTGAGCTTATCACGACCGACTGACCTTTAACACCGTCCAAATTAAATCGCATCATACAAATATATTTATAATGGTTTTTTTTAACTTATAATCGCCAGACGAGGGTGGTTTTTATAAATTTAAGATCTAAAAAAATAACAACTAGAATAAATATATATATATATAACTACTCTATATATATATATATATATATATATAATAACACTCATAGCCTTAATATACTCTATGCTGCTGCTATATATATATATATATATATTCAAAAGCCTCCAGTAATTATATTGGCATAACACTTTTAAAATTTCAAACTTTAACAGTTCGTTCAACACGAGTACAAGTTTTTCTTGGAAATGTTACGATGACGTATTTTTAAAGCCGTGTACGGCAACGTGACAAATAAGGGATGAAAACAAAGCCTTATAACATCAAAAAAATGTATCCCTTATATTTTAACAGCAGAGTGAATAATTTAGATAATGACAATTGAAAACAACTGATAAAATAATGATATTATAAACAGACTTAGTCCAAGTGGGTGTATTGAAGTATTTCCTAGATTATTTTATTTCAACTCGATGATATTTACCTATTATATGATATTCATCTACACTTTCATATTCAAGGGACAAACTACTGATAATTTATATAAATTCGCTTATATTTGCGATACCCTACTAACCCTAAAAATATTCTTAGTTCATTCAATTCCACCCTGTATATCAAAATTACCTGTTCATATTTCATATGGAACAGCTTTTCTAACGAGTAATAATAAATGTCTCTAGACAGCATTCTAGCAAAAATATATATATCTATTCAAATATGTAATATCATATAAACAACTAATAACAATTGCATTATCGTGTTTTCCCCTTGATTTATATTGGAAATTTCTTATATAACAAGGTTGTGGAATTCTTTTAGATCTTATAGCAATTGTAGCAAAGAAATTTATAAATATGTATTAAAAAAATGAGACGGTTGATGGAATATTGACACAAAAACATATCTACAAATTGACAGTTTACAAGGAAATACATATAGGTTTATAGTTTGGCTTTCATTTATTTATGTATTTTATTAATATCCCATATTTTGTATAATAAGACTATGATATAATTAATATCTTTATAAATATGCTTCTGATATAGAAAAAACTTATTCAGTTACTATTAGTTAAAAACATTAAGTAAAACTTTATAAATTTCGAATCTACGCCCTTTTTCCGTTTATAAATACTAATATATGCGTTTACGTTTACATAATACGCTTTACTCGATTATCTCGATACTGAAAAATTCAGTATACCCCCTTTTTCCATACAATCAAATATGAAGAACAATTCGATGAATTAATAATTAGTAGATAGCTCGTTCTTTTTTTCGTATCTTTTGATTCTTATTAAACCATATTTTTAAATAATTAATATGATTATTTCGCCTTTTTTCCGTAAAATAGATTCCTTATAAATATTTATATATATACATACATTTGTAAAAGAGACATGCGTATTGAAATATCTCTTTAAATTGATAAATGTAACTAAAATTCTCCATTAAAAAAAATAAAATGTGGGTATTAAAATACGCTTGAAACTTACATTAAAAATATAGCGTTTTTTTTATATTAATGTTGTGAAATATATCTTAAAATCCTATCTTTAAATAAAAAATACTACAAGCAACAAATATTATAGATCTTTATATTTATTAGAAATAATAATAATGGGTAACGTAATGTGCATTTTCAATTACGCTAAAAAATATATAATTATAATTAAGTCTATAAAAAATAATTAAAATATTGCATTTTGTTGAGTGAAAATACGATTATTTTTACTTAATAATTATTTAAATTCAAAATATATACATAGTAAATTTTTGCAATTTTTAAAGGGTGTCTTAAAATTCAGTAAACTAATTAAATGTCTGATTGATTGATTAAGGATAAAGGTTAAAAAATATCATAGATATAGCTATCAATTTATTCAAGTAATTGTGTAATTTTAATCATAAATATTAAAAATGCAGTTAGGCCCATTTAACCCAACCTTAAACTGAATTTACTTTATTAAACTTCCATCATTTTTTAATTGTGAAAAGTTTGAATGTTGGCAAGTTATGTTTCATAGATATTAATGTCAAATTCCTCCTTTAAGGTTTCAAGCGATTGTTGTATTGTTGGAATGTATAATTAAATTCTAAAAAAAATGCATTGAAATCCATTTACCCCCATTTTCTATTCAATACTGCATATTATATAAATACAACTCATCAATGTATGGTGTAATTAAATGAAACTATCGAGTATTCTATATTGAATGCTACGTTATTTACATGTGAGTCTATTGAATTATTCGAATAATTGAAATGAAAGACACTTTGTTTCCCATTGGAGAGGTTTTGTGAAGATCGACGCCCTCCGCATAAAAGGAGGCCTAGGCTTTATATACTAAACTTTATATTATAGTAAATATTATATAGAGAAGGCGAGTGTGGTAGTGTGGTTGCTAAGCAACCCCTCATTAAGGGAGCCACCTCTATGTATTGCGGATCATCCCCTACTTCGGCTTGCTGCCTATCAAGGGAAAATTCGACAGAAAAATATTTGATCAGGAATAATCAACTGAAAAAAATACATTTAATTATTTTACATACAACAACATGTTAATTCATTGATCTTAACTACAAAAAACAAAATATGTAAAATATCTCGGGGCTTTCAATTAAAAATACCCTAGTTTCTCTATATTCATTCTATACCAATAGATTAAAATAAAGTACACATAACATACACACACCTTAAACAATGATATATATATATATATATACTTATACATATATATATGCCTATATACTCTACATATATATATATATATATATATATATAATATATATATATCATTGTTAAAATATATATATATATATATATATATATATATATATATATAAATATATATATATATATATATATATATATATATATATATATATATATATATATATATATATATATATATATACAACAACGTTTTAATTCATTGATCTTAACTATAACTAGTTACACAGGTTACTGACTTAATAATCAGTATTTACATTACAATACAGGAAATCAGAGTAAACCTAGATCAAGACGATCGATCGGGATTTTAATTAATATTATTCCCAATCTGCAAGTCGTAATAAAAAAATAAAAAAACAAAAGAATCTATCCATATTGTAATATTTCGATAAATTAAAAATATGACTTATTATCACTACCAGCAATAAAATAATAACATAACATCGGTATTGTATTTTTAATCATTAATAATTATATATATTTTTTAATACAATTATAAAGAATTTTGGGTTCATTTTGTTTTCAAAAACATTTTTTTTGTTTGTTACCACCGCAATAGAATTAATTGTATATAACTGTGTGTATAAATATCAAGATGGCGGACCAAGTGGATCAATCACAATCAAAGTGATAAATATTGTTTAAACAACAGTAATATAAAGCTTTATTGAGAATTCAGATTAACTGATATTTAGCCATTAGTAAGCAATTGCGTCAGTCAGACTCATCTACTTGGACCGCCATCTTGATATTTATCATCCACTTTTCCGGCCTTCTAATATCGATGATGTCAGATAAATGTTGATAATGAAGTTACCTGGGTTACAATTTATTAAAAGCATTAAGAGTAAAATCTGCATATTAACTCATTTTTTGTTTTAATAACCCATCGATTTTTTTTTCACTTTTGATAATTAACATATGAGAATTTTGATTGTTATATTTTTTAATAATCATATTTATTATCAAAACATAGGTGTTTATAAATATTAAATAAATTCAAAATATTTTTAGATGTATTTAATTTGATAATGCATAACAATTCCACATTTTTATACTTAAATACTTAAAATAAAAAAAATCTTTAAAACTTCTTTAAAGCAAAAATGAAATCAAAACTCAAAGTATTTATAAAAAAAAAAACAAAATTCTTTCGAATGAAAAAACAAACTAATTATCTTCGTATTTAAAACAAAATCGATTGAAAATATTAAATAAATTAAAAATATTTTTATATGTATTTAATTTGATAATGTATAATAATTGCACATTTTTAAAATTAAAAAAATCTTCTAATCGATAAAAAAAACACCTCAAAGCAAAAATGAATTCAAAACTAATATAACCGTCCTATTAAAAAATGAAGCAGAACAAAAAAAAAACATGAACAAATTGAAAATTCAATTAAAATTACCCTAGTATATTATAATACAATTCCTTTATTATGTACGAATTATATATATATATATATATATATATATATATATATATATATATATATATATATATATATATATATATATATATATATATATATATATATATATATATATATATCTATATATATATATATATATATATATATATATATATATAAATAATTTGAGAATTTTTATTTTTATTTAACATGATTTTGGGTGAACGTATTTAAAGAAAACATTTTTTAGTTCTACCCTTAATTTTAATAAATTCAAAATATTGTTAGATGTATTTAATTTGATAATCTATAATAATTCCACGTTTTTATACTCAAATATAACCGCCTTATTAAAAAAACCAAGCAGAACATAAAAAAACATTACCAAATTGATAATTTCAGTTAAAATTACCCTAGTGTATATTCAAATAAAGTTGAAAAGCCCTGCAAGAGTAGCGGAAGGGAACTGTTGAAGAAAATGGCTGAAACGACGTCAACCTCCTCTCGTATATTATTATGTCTTCTTCCATAAGCAATCGATGCAAATTTAAATTTGTGTTTAATACTTCGGAGTGTTGTTTGATTTGATTTAATATGTAATTATTGAATCGGTCCAATTTGAAAGAACAAAGATGGTCGGAAACGGAAGCTCAATTAAGGGTGAAGAGGAGACGAGCGTCGCTCAGGTGAATGGCTTTGCACGTGTGTTGACGCGTGCAAGGACACGTGTCCACGTCATAGAGGGACAATGGCGCGGTTTACGCATGCGCGAACCACCATACACCATTTTGTTTATATTAGGCACATAAATGAATAAAAAGATATGCCGGATTAGTTAGTATTTGGCGCATGCACTACACAACCACCTTTTATGCGCCACGTGACTGCGCCAATGACTCTGCCATTACACTCTTTCTCCTATATTATAGAGCAAATGTCAAACTGCACGTATAACCCAAGAATAAGCTACTTCTTTATCATAGCTTGGTCTACAGTTGCACAAATCCATATCAATAAAATTCAAATTGTCCAAAACAAGTGTCTTAAGATGGCCTTAGATCTTGAACCTGGCACATTTCTTAAACAAGTCCACGAGGACATTAAGTTAAAAATTATCAAAGCAAATATCGCAGATTTGAGTAAAAAACATTTAAAAAAAAATTTAAGTCCACACTGTATATATTAGATAACATTCTGTTAAACTATTTAGTTTAAAAAATATATTAAATAATTACACACTTCATTCAAAATATTAAATAATTTTATCCTGAATTAATATTAATATGTGCTGCATTATCATCACGGCGACTTGGGATCCCCCGTAATGCTCTAGTGGTACTGCAGCATGATACAATAAAAACAATAGCTTATTATTACTAACTATTTTTTAATATTACATTGCGAATGACGAAATAATTTACTTAAATTTTAATTGAATAGTATTTTCGCTTAAAATTAGATATCAATTACATATTGTCTGAGTGAGACAATTAATGTTGCCTCTGTCAAACTCATCTGCTTGGTCCATCATCTTGATATTTATACATCCAGTTATACGACCTGCTAATATATCGATGGTATCGCTCTGAATGTGTCATTTGCTCTACAAAAATATAAGTTTATTAAGTTTGAAGAATAAGGTTTCACACAATGTGTTCTGATAAAAATGTAACTATTATTAAAATTGCATATTTGATATACATAAAAGATTTAATTCACACAAGCAAATGTCCATTACACTAAAATGACTAACTTCTAGACTAACCCAATCATAAGATATTTTAATAAAACCAAATATGTCTCGAGGAAACGTAAGTTCATTTTATCAATGAACTTCCAAAACAGATATTATTTTTAAAAATAAAATAAAATTTCCAATAATCCACTCAACTCAAATTTGGTTTTACCCAAACAAATTGTTATTTAGTTTTTAAGCATTATATTTTGTAAATGTTTTGTTAATATTGCTTTTATCGTTGTTATTATTTATTAATCTTCAAATTTGTAATTTTTTTTCCCAAGTCTATTTCCAAAGATGTATTGTTCTATCAATCATTGTATAAACTTATGCATAATATAGAAATTGTAATAATAATAACTGCACGTATTAAGCTTGGGATTCCTAGGCGTGCGTCGCCGTAAACGTACACCGTAAAGACCGTAACAAAAATGTAAGCCGCGCAGTGCTCTGCAATTGAAAACATTTTTTTTTTCACTCTCTTCTGGCCGAACTTTGATTATTCATTGAAAACAACTAATGGCCTACTCACATATTTCAATTTTTGATCAATTCATAATCAAATATGTTTCAAATAAACGAAACTTTAAATTACCACTGAAATGTTTAAGGGACATTTCATAAAAATTCTTTAACATATCTTTTTTCATAAACACATTTGATTTTGTCTGTCTCCACAGTCATTAATGATTTTACTATATTCGTGTTTCACAATATGATTGATTGTTTTATTCATATAGTATGAAGTATATGTTTTTGTAATTCGAAGTTTATTTTATTATTTATATTTATTATGTATAATATATATATATATATATATATATATATATATATATATATATATATATATATATATATATATATATATATATATATATATAATACATAATGGGTTTTTTTCCCATAAATTACGTTATGACTTATTAATTATTTTATATATATTATTTTAATATCAATTGATACTCCGTATTAAAATAAGTAGAAGACTTTATTAATATTTCGAATCATAGTAATGGTTTAAAAAAAATATTATAAGTGCGGTGTATTCAGATGTATTTTTAATAAATAAAATATATAACTAGCAAAATTAATTCTGTCTCTATTCACCCCATCGGAATTGATGAATGGAAAAATTACATGATAAATTTAATGGGATCAATGGAGACACATTTTGAGCTTATAATTTTTAATATGCTCAATGGATTATTTATTGCTAATAATAATAAGCCGCTATCAGTCAAAAATTATTGTGACTTAAGCTATACCCAAATTGTGTATTATTTTTTTTACTTTAAATATTTGGCATCATAGTAATGTTTCAATAAACATTAATTTATTATAAATGCGAAAATAGAGAAGATATTTTGATGTATTTTTAATAAATGAAATATATAAATAGCATAAAAATGCTGTCTCCATTTACCCCATCGGAATTAATGAATGGATAAATAACATGCCAAATCTTATGAGGTGAATGGAGTTTTAAGTTTTTTTCACAATTTAAGTTTTATATATTTTAATATGCCAAAAAGCCGCCTATATACAAAAATCTAAAATATTTTAAAATCATACTGTATGCATAAAAATGTTGAGGAAAAAAATAATTAAAAGCTTTGTTTTAGTTACTGGTGTTTGAAAAAAAATACACAAATGAAAATTATCTCAAGAATAAAATAATAAATATATTTATGCATAAAAATGTAGAAAAAAAGGAGACAATTTAAAAAAATTATATTTTCAAGTTTATTTATTTAATGTCTCAAATACATTGCATTTTTTCTCTTAACCATATTTTTTATATTTAATGTATGATTTATAAATAATTAAATATAGCGTGGTTTGATCATAATGAGACTAATTGAGACCAAGAGAAGGTTTATTCTTCATCGTGTAACTTATTTAAATTCGCTTATATGATTTTGCATATTAATAATACACAATTCAATACAAGACACGTGATATTTTTACATTGTTTTAGATAAATTTAATGATTCGCCTTGTTAATTTTGCTTTGAGCTTCAATGTTAAAATATTGACAAAATTGGTACCCTTAGGCCATAATTGGGAAAAATTCAATTAAAATAAGCTTAAACATCATTTAAAAATAACTCACTGATATGATAAATAAGGGGATCATTAATTATTGAATGGAAAATACGCGATTTTCTTTCATTTCAATAATATAAACTTTATTTAATATTATTCCCAATACTGAATAGTCTTTTTTTCATATAAAAAAATAATAAAAAACCTTGTCATTATTTGACGCGCCTTAGATGAGATTTTTCTCTCTAAATAAAATTATTATACAAATGTTTTTATATTTATTTTGATGAAAATGGTATAAAAAAATACTAATAATATCTATGTTTCCATTTTACTATGCCTATATTCTTTTTAAGCTTATTTCCAACAAAATAAATCTCTTTAACACGAATATTGGTCTCAATGTGTCGCATTGATGAGATTTTGAAACGTTTATTGTAAAAAGTCGTTAATTTTTTAATAAATATAATCTCAATGTTAAAACTTACACTAACAATAATTTTATTCAGAAATGGGACTTTTATAAATTTATTTAAAATTACTTATTAGTTCAATTTATTAGGGTGACAATATTTTATTTTATTTATTATGTTACTAATAATATTTTTTTTAATAATTATAATCTCAAGGTGTCACATCATTTGATTCAGAAATGCTAAAAAAAATTCACATACCTTATTTAATAATTGAATCTTTTATTAATTTATTTATTATATAAATATTTATTAGGGTAACAATATTTAATTTTATTCACGATCTTACTCATTATGTATTATTTTTTTTTTTTTAATAAATATAATCTCAAGGTGTCACATAATTTGATTCAGAAATGCTACAATTTTTCGACATACTTTATTATGAAATTGGATCTTTTATTAATAAATTGATTATATATTTCAATTTTTCAGGGTGACAATATTTTATTTAATTCACGATCTTACTCGTTATATAAATTATTTTTTCTTCTTTGAAACTTTTTCACGGAGAACACTTTTAAACCCCATTCAGCGTTATGCAAAATGTTATTTATAAGTAAGTCTATTCAAGGTGTATTTTTAATTAGTTGGAATACTTTGGATATTACAAAAAAATACCCTTCATTCTGATAAATAAATGGCTGTGGAATTATCCACTAAAATTTATGACGTCATTGCCCGCTATATACTCCATAGATAACACAATGATCCTGAATGATATATGTAATTGAATATGCAGGTGAGAATATTTGTATAAGCTGACCTGAGATATGGTTTATATCCGAGTATTGCTGGCGGCCTTTATTTATTCAAATGTCAGTATTGGATACGGCCACTTGAAATATTGTATTGTTTTGTATAAGTGTGAGCATGCATATATAAATATATATATATATATATATATATATATATATATATATAATAATGTGTGTGTGTGTGTGTAAAGTGTGAGCATGCATATATATATATATATATATATATATATATATATATATATATATATATATACTATATATATATATATATATATATATATACATGCATTCATAAATCAATAGCTGAAGGTGTTGACGTCTTTTAAATTGTTTAATCAGAACGCCCATACAGCATGCCCACAAAATTACTTCTCACTCTTCAATGATTAATACAAATTGACATTAACCATCTAATGATTTTATGGGCTAACGCAATTTTGTATAACTATAAGTTTTTTGTCATTCATACATACCTCAATATCACTTTCAGTAGTTTTTTATTAGATAATCTAAATGGAGTGTTAAACCTACAATATTTATTAACAAATTAAATTGTGTCTTGAAATTGACGCATTGTTTTTTTTTAAATCAAATTTCAACGTCAATTGCAGAAAAACATTATATTGAAATGCATTTAAATGTACTAATCGGTTGAATGTATACAGCTTGTCAATCATAGTACTTATATCTATTGAAGTGTCATGCGTATTATTTTCAAACATATGTACATTTCCGGCACCACTACATGCGCATATTATACATATACCCGATGCTATTTTTCCGCCGAGCTCTTCATTTAGAGAGTATCAGAAATATATATTAAATATATAATATTTACCAACAAACCAAATTTCCTCTAAAAATATACGCATTCTGTTATTTTTTTAATAAATCAATGTTAAATTTCAACATATTTATACAATTTTCTATAAATTTATATCTATAAAGTGTCATGCGCATATTATATGTATACGCGGGCTGTGGCCACCTGCAACACTATAGTCCTAAAAATCCGACACTCCAGATCAACAAGATTTTTCTTACAAATTGTTTACATAGTGACATATTATTTGTCGTTGAATATATCAAGCAACTAAGATATTAAGTGTAATGTTATAAGAAAGAAACAGTACGAGCGGTAAAAGTCTATTTAAGAATTTGTGCATAATAATACGTATGCTATAGGTTTTCGGAACACCGTGTGATTTTGTTAACAAATTAATGTATTTTGTGATGATGGTAATATTTTCGGTGTTATATTTGATGTCAGAGGCGCCTCTAATTGCGACTCGGTTATAAATAAACAAAGTCTGGTCGAGTCCTAACTTATTTATTTATAAACAATGGTTCTTATATAATTTATTGGCTTGTTGCTTGGCACTGATTAAAACTTGACCGCGGGGCGTCGTGGGAATCTTCATCTTCATAATCACCTCTGCACTCCCTAAAATATCACATCGACTACAACTTCTATACATTCATAAGAAACACCGATTAAACAGCTTTAATTTAAGTCCAAAATTACTATGAAAAATATTTATAAATCAGCAAGAAATTGAGCGGGAATGTAGACAACTATACACCCAATATACGCCGCTAAATCAAAATGAGCTAGTTAAAAATATAATGTATTTAATTTTGCTAATTCTAAATATTATTTAAAATAAACGATTCCAAATTAATATTATTGGACAAAAGCAGCAGCAACAAAAAAAGTTTGTATGGCGCTATCTTTGTGAATGAAAACACGTGTAGGAAGAAACCATAATTTACTGAAACTGTCATAGATACAAAACCA
>JAGTTH010001049.1:0-16345 GCA_022606485.1 Agraylea sexmaculata
ATTTATCACTCATTCTTTGGCTATTTTCACATCATGTCGATATTATATTAGTATATATATAATTGTCTAACTGTGTGTATGTTATATGTCTGTCTGTCTGTCTGTCTATCTGTCTGTACGAGTCAATCCCTCAACCATCCTCAGCGTATACAGAGTCGCTATATACAGAAAAATAGTCCTTAATATATCAGGGTACAAGCATTAAAATTCCGTGTGCTCTTAAGTCTTTATGGAACTGAGCCATATATTCAAAATAGAATAGAATATTTGATAGTGAGACTGCATTTATATTTGTTGATTATTGAAGAAATGCGAAAGTAGCCCTTAATATGTATCGAATACCTTCGAGATATCGTATACTTTCGTTTGAAATATGTTTGCTGTCCGTATTGTTCCTAATGTATGAAACGTCAAAAAATGTTGCTTTTCAATCATTATTTAAACTATTAAATGGGAATTTTTCGAAATAGTAAAATAGTCCTATTTGACCGGCAACTAATGTAGATTCATCTATTATCTATAACACATTTCATGTCTCTGTCAATAGAAGGCAGTTAATCGTAAACTGATATATTTTATAAATAATACTCAAACGAAATTACGCGTGACAGCTACGGGTGACCAGGTGGATAAATAATATATCATATATATATATTTAATAATAATAAATACATATCTAAAATATTAGTATAATATAACTAGAAATACACACATTACAAGAGCAATATACACGACGACGCCGGACGTATCAATCAACCGAATATAATGAAAGCCTTGCCAAATAGCGCTACAACGAGACGTGCAATACAAGTCTTCACACTTTGATCATCTTAAAAAATAAATACCTAACAAATAATATGAAGTAACGTATTATATGTATGTATGATCAGAGATGTGCCAAAGTCAAACGAATATTGTAGTAGGTATTATACCTATTATTTTTCCTCATGGAGTGCAAATAGTATTATAACACTCTTTATATGGATTAATAAGAAATTGGACTAGAATACAATAATTTTTGTAATGAATTATTACCACTAATTCATACTCGTATAAATCAATTTCAATTTTATAAAACTATTTATCTCATCCAAAGAAAAATATTAAATAATGTTGAGTTTGAGTAAAAAATTCATCCTTTGATATTCATTATAAAGGACCACAATAAATTTATTATATTTATTTAACTCGATATATAGTCCCAGAAATTATACAGTGATTCTTTATATATTTTGAAAGCGATATTTTTACATATGTATTTTAATATATTTGGGTGCATAACGAGACTGGAATCACTGATAAAATTTGTAAATATTAGTAGAGTATTGATAATGATTTAGTCACAATAATATAATTTATTTATCTAATATATATATATATATATATATATATATATATATATATATATATATATATATATATATATATATATATATATATATAAACAATAGACAGGAATTATCAGTCATTGAACCAACTATTAAATGTCTCTGAGACGGAAAATGAAAGACAAACCCCATCGTTCCGATTGAATGCTTTTCTTCTCTTCTGTTTCAATCTGCCATTTCAATTACATCGAATAAATTATCCAAAAGGATAAACATTAATGGAATTCGATTCAAATATTGATCGAATTATATATACAGGGTGGACTTGAATTAACTGAGAATATTTTTTAGGGGATACGAGGGTATCGCAAGTATAAGTGAAAAAACATATTAAATATTTTTATTCACTAGTCAAACTTTGCATATAAAGTTAAAAGGTACTAATGTATATTTGTGTTTTTTATTGATAATACATATTATTCAGAAAGTGTCCTACCTAGTTGTACATTGATATCGTAAAAAAAACCGGCTTAAAAACTATTTAAAAATCGAGATGTTGAATATTAACCTTATTATGAAAATCGACTCTTTTATTCGTAATGTTAGTATTAAAGTCAAAAATAATTTTAGTGGTTAATAGTCGTGTTTTATGCTAGGCAACTCATATTATATAACACTTGAATGCACTTATAATAATAAATTATAATTGTTTAGTTTATATATTTTCAGTACAAAAAATAAGTTTTAAAAAACGCCCAGAATCAAAAGCTCCCAAATCCAGTATTTTTTTCACTATTTTTTGTACGTTTTTCAATTATTACGCTATTTGATTCAATTATTCTTTAAAATATATTTATGAAATACAACATGATATAAATATTAATAATTTATCGAAACCATCATTATATTCCAAACAATGTTTAAAAAAAAATGCATGGCGTAATTTAACGTGGATTGAAAGTTTAAACTGCCGCCTTTTGGCGTCATAAGGATTCAAAGAGTGAATTGTCCATCATTTTCGAAGATGAAGATGTACACAAAATAATTTGAATGGATGGATTAAAATTTTGATAAAAAAGAGCCGAATATTTTCTGTACTTATTGACAAATAGTTAAATAAATCTAACCTTTATCTGATTCAATGTGTATTAAAAATTATATTGTTTATCCATTAATTATTTGTAGAATGTCTTATTTTATATTTGAGGGGATATGGTAGAAAAATGGTAATTTATACATTGTATAAAAAAGTCATAGGCAACTTATTTTTGAGTAAATTCCTCATTTTTATTCATAGCGTTCAACTTGTGAACCGCAGAAATTATTGCTCATTTTTTTTTATTCATTCATCTTGAAATTAAGTATATGCGTTTTAATTTTTTGAAGACCACCCGATGTCACCTTGTAATCTAATGATATTTTAATTGTGGTCTAAAGAAGCTTTAGTAAGTCAAGTTTAGGACTTCGTTCCTGTTATTTTATATTAGTTAGGAGTTATTTGAGAACATCCTGTTCCTGTATTTTGTACAACACGTGCCAATAAAACAGGAAGTTTATATCACATAAGGCTTTCTGACCAACACACATGTTCATTTAAATTCATTTGACCATTAATAATTCACGCACATGTTTTTTTTCAAAGAAAATATGCAATAATTAAAATATATTGTATCGATTGTTTATTTATATATAAATTTGTTTAAATACTTTCCCCCAACAATTTAAACAGAAAGACTTTGTATGAAAATATTAAACATGTTGTATGAAAGAAGAATACATTAATTTATTACTTACCATTAGACTTTATACTTTTCTCAATGACTTGCGAAATTGTTGTGTAATTTTATTTTCTATGCCAAGGTACTAAAAATTAAGAATATATTTACAATCTTCCATTAGGTAATTTTAACGAAGATCCTTAAATATGATATTTACAAAATTATTTCATTGCTATTTTTAGGGTAACCGATTTTAATAATCTATATCTAATTTTGTTTTATGTTTAATTCATTTAATATATTTTAATCAATTAACCGCGTATTGTCAGTTTTTAACCAAAAATAATATATCTATTCAAATAATAATCTTCCATTAGGTAATTTTAACGAAGATCTTAGTACTAATTCTTATTAATGTTTTATATAATTTGTTAGAGTTTTTGATAGTGTATGTATTTTTATTAAATACCTAATTAAAATATTAACTGATAGTTTAAGACAGATTAAATACGATATTTACAAAATTATTTGATTGCTATTTTTTAGGGTAACCGATTTTAACAATTTATATCTATGTTTAATGCATTTAATACATTTTCAAGTTTTTAACCAAAAATCATAGTGTGAAACATTGGATTACATTATAAAAACAAACAGTTTATTTTGATAGATCAAAACTTTTTTTTTCCAAATAGAACATTAATAATAAGTTAACAACATTAATAATAAATATGTGGGTATAACCGATATATTGGCAGGCCATACAACTGGTTTCTTAAATATCAAGATCGTGAACCAAGCAGGTGAGTTTGACTAAAGTTTCACTCAGACTCATCTACTTGGTACGCCATCTTGTTATTTAAACAGTTCAGTATTACTCATTTCTGGTATAGTTTTTTGTATACATATAATTATTTGATTGTGGAATTTTTCGGTATGGATTTTTAATGATCGCTTTTTTAATATTTACTGTTTAATAATCCCTTATTTAATTATTAATGATATATCGACGGGCTCGACTAAGAGTAATATGACTCGGGATATTACCTTTTTAACTTTTTCTCATTTTATTATTTAATTAATTATTGCGCATATTCTGACAAAAAATCACGATTCTAGTGCTTAAATTGAGAAAGATAGGTTTTTTCTTTTGGGGTACGTTTCGAGTTATCGCCCACGGGAGAAAAAATTTGACGCTCGAATAATACGAACGGAGACATCGCCTTCTTAGTCGTTCATTTGCTAAACACTGTAGGTGATATCTTCAGGTAGCTTAGTCTTCATTGCGCACACCGACACCATATACGTGTGAACAATCATGTGTGTATTAGTAACCAATAAGACACGGCTATGACTCCCCACCACCATCACTATCAGTCCCTTTCTTCCTGCTTTATAATACTCATACAATACTCACCAACAATTACACATTTCAAAAAAGATTCAAACATTTCAGGGATGCCGCAATACTTCTTCTTCTTCACGATCACTTGTTCAAACTCTACTTTACTAAAAATAATTTCATTTTTAATAATAATTTAATATTATAATTTCAAAAAACACATTTTTCAGTGATAATATTAAATAATAAAAGTTTTTTTTTTTAAAAAGTGGTCGAAACAAAGACTCCCTGCTTTGTAATAATATTGGTGGATTATCAACACTTTTGAAACCAAAAACTATAAGTGGTTCTTAGGTTTTACAAATATTTCCAACAGGTGTGTTTTATCAGCAAAATCAACAGAATGATGAAATACCCTGTTATTTGTATTATATTCAAACAAAACTGCAATTCCAATAAATACGGTAATATAAAGTAGTGAGTATTATAAGAATAGAGTTCCTATGGTCTTATTCAGTGAAGTGGTCAAGTCATATGGCTATTGTATTGTGAACATAATATATTACTAATATCCTAATTTACCGGTTGTATTTTTATTTAAAAACTTGCCACTAAATATGTTCCCACATATGTGAGATGTTTAAATTTTTTTTATTTTCATTAAATAACTATTATTCTCTATTATTATTAAAATAGGGTATTTTGACATAACAAGCTGAAAATTTGTAGAAACAGTTTTTTTTTTCAATAAATCACACAGAGGCTTCGAAGTTTATTATTAGCTGCAACTAAACAAGCGGATGACAATAAATACTATCGTCATTTTAAATTATCAATATTGATTTCATTTACTGATTATTTCAATTAAATAACCATTCTTAGAATTCATACATTCATTCATTCTACCATTTAATACCTCGGACATCGTTCAAGTGCTTTGGTAGAAACACTTTTATATTTAATTGAACTGATATTTCTGTTTCATGTTTTTTTTTTTCATTGATTTTTTAAAATCCAAAAACCCTCAAGTAACTGATATTTTTCAAGGGCTTTTCACTCTTATAATTATTGTGTGATATTTTTCAAAAAGTTTTTCAACGCCATAACATTATTTTTTTGTGTATTTCTATAAGATGAGACGACGCGACGGTAATACAATTTTAAATATAATAGCTGATTTGTTTTATTTGTGAGAAGTCACTATTGAATAGTGATTTTGTTAATTAAGTGTGTGGTTTGAAAACTTTAAAGACTTTTATAAAATGAATAGCGGAAATTTTCCCATTAATATCAATCAGTGCACCTCGTAAAAATAGTAGCGGTGACAAAAAAATGGAAAATTATCGACACAAGGTCAGTAACACAAGTAATCTAGAATTTAAAGACAATATCATAAAAATAGTAGAGAAACGAAAGGATTAAAATTTTTTGGAATCGACCACTAGTAACTATAATCATAAATAATATAATCATTTACCCAATCGATGAAGGAGATTTATAATTATAATTAAAAATATCCTTAGTATATTATGTATATGAGAAATGTAATGTATGAACTAATTAAAAATACAAATTATTAATTGTAAATGATTTTATAACTGTATACTTGGTATTATTGAGTGAGTATTACAGGTATCATATCGGTTATAGCGAGGATAGACACTAATAATGATAAAATCATAGGAAGAGCTAATAAAATTATGTCACATGCGATTTACTATTAATGCATGAGAAAAAGTATACTAATAAAACCATTTTTTCAACAGAATGAATGAATATCTTTACCATTTATCTTTATTTGAATTGCTTTTTGAGAAAAAGCATTATATTTTGTTATCTATATTATATTCAAACAAAACTGCAATTCCTATAAACACTATAGAGTATGGTCATATTAAGTGAAGTGGTCAAGGAATGAATGCTAAAAATAATATCCGTTGGGAATTCTAGTCACTTGAGATATTCCAATGCTTATCCTAATTTACCGGTTGTATTTGTGTATATTTATTTATTTTATTGAAGGTAGTGGTGGAGTGTCTCTATATGAAGCAGGTAATAGTAGTGATATCGGCTAGTAGTAGTAGTAGGTATAGTAGTATAATAGATATTGTGGGTGTGTGCGTGTCGGTGTAGTAGTGTGTGTAAGGGAGCTAGGATGAGAGTGTGTGAGTGTGATGCATAGTAGTGTGTGTGTGACTTATCATCTCCAAGTATTTCAAGAAGGACATTGAAGACAGCGATAACTCCGCGTATCGCCTTCCCGTGCGCTTCCCCTCCGCAAATCTTCCCTACAAGAACAATTTTTAGCTTGCCCCCTTTTAAATATTGCATTATTACATATTTAAAAAATACTCGTATGTTGATAATACAATGGGGCACGTTTTTCCGAAAACAGTGAAACGATATAACATTTGAATAAAGAGATATTAAATAAAAACCTCAAAAAAACGGTTTTTCGGCCGTCCTGTAAAGTTGTGTTTTTCGACTCATCGCCGTCTTAGCGGAGCCCGTCGATATATTCATTTATTAATGATAGTTATTTATTAATATTTTAATACGGAGTATAATCAATTGATATTTAAAATAATTAATAAGTCATACCATAAATTATGTTATGACTTATTAATTATTTTAAATATCAATTGATTATACTCCGTATTAAAATAAGTAAAAGACTAAGTCTATAAACTTAATATTGTAACATCTAATCATAATGTATCAAAACATTGTACGCAAATTATATTTAATAAAGAAATTGTATAATAAAAAAAATAATAACCACCATTACAGGAAAAACCTAATGCGGTCGATGGACATTAGTCAGTAATAAGTATTTGTAGCCACGCACCTTATTTATTACGCTGATAATTTTTACACGGGAAAATTAATAGATTACGTATAACACCGGTAGTGAATAATAAATATAGGCAAATAACAATAAACGAAACGAGGCTGTAAATGAAATAAAGTATGTAGGTACATAATATTTCCAATATGAGTGTGCGGAAAAGTGATGACGGCACGGTTGTTAAGATTTACGGCGGACCATTGAGTAAAGTTGCGCGTCAGAAATTTATCGGTTTTCCAAGTTACCATTAACGAAGCCATTGTGGTTTTGTGCCAGCTTAAACCATATTATATTTTGCTCATATCGATACTAGAAAAAGATACGTTAAGTGTCTCCAGCTTTATGTCACGTTCTCGGTACTTGCGCCATTACAATATGTATGTACGTACAAAGTATCATAACTGTTTAGTGTTTAACAGACAATGGGGGAAATAGTTGGCAGGAAATAAGGAGTAATCACATAACACCCCCTTGAGATACCTTCTTTCAACAACTATAAATATTACCCATTCATACTCGACTCGACCAGAAGAATACATTGTTAAGTTATCGTCGAGCCGCTCCGGTAATAAAGATTCACTATACTTGAAAACGATATTTTCAACCGTGAAATATTTGCATTTGCACTGTGTGTGGTAACATTTATAATCTTGAAACTGTGAGCTGTGTAACTCGAGAGTTGTGGCTTCATCAATTATTTTGGTGAATTAATCAACCACGAATATAAGAGGGTGGCATTTTTGTAAATGAATTACATATTTGAGTGGTATTTCAAAAGAAAAATTACGTATTTGATTCATTCGGAATAATGAAATTTCACATCTGATTTTGTCTGCCATTAATGATTTTACTATATTCGTGTTTCACAATATTTTTGTTTTATTCATATAGTATTAAGTATATGTTTTTGTAATTCTAAGTTTAGTTATTATTTATTTTTTTATTATTCATTATGTTTAATATTTATATATATTTAAGTAGTTCTACAAGTGGGTTTTTGTATTTTTGCCCATAAATTATGTTATGACTTATTAATTATTTTAAATATCGATTGATTATACTCCGTATTAAAATAAGTAAAAGACTAAGTCTATAAACTTAACATTGTAACAACCAATCATAATGTATCAAAATATTGTACGCAAATTATATTAAATAAAGAAATTGTATAATAAAAAATAATGAAATTTGCTTTATAGTTTGTCCCGCGAATATAATATTTCATATATGATAAGTGTAGATGTATATCAGTAAAATAATACAATAATCGTTTTAGAGTTCGATTGTCAAAGCACTTTATTATATCCAGGTCTGGTTATCAATATTCATCCATCAAAATAAGTATTCCATTAGAAAAAAAACGAGCTACGTGACAAATTGTACGAATTTCGAGTCATATACAAATATTCCGTTTCTTCAAGCCGTGTTTGTATAGAAGCCACTCCAGAGCACTTGCATACAGGCGAGCCGAAGCGATTAGTTCTTCACAAAACTGGAATGGAAGGATAAATATAGCACGAGCTCGAAATTTAGCTATAGCACGATTGACAGCTGGTAGCACGAGCTACATCTTGAAGAAACGCATAATCTCAAGCACTCCAGTTCAGTGATGAACCAAGGCTTCACGCACCAGAATCTTCCAGTTATTAATTACTAAACTCCTAACTACCTTATCTTAGCCTAGGTCTACCCTGGCTTCTCTTACCCACAAGCTTGCTGGATAGTATTTCCGATACTATCCCTCCTGCTCTTTAACCCAACCTAATGTTAAAGCCCTAATAAACTGCACTACGTACACGCTCTTATATAATGAGTAAATCTCATCGTTCCGTCTAATTCTAAATAGTCCCGGTCCTGAACAGGACCCAAGATCCTCCTAAGAACCTAAGTAGCCTATCCTCTTCAGTTTTGGTAATAACCCATGTTTCTGCACCGTAGGTTAGTACTGGCCTAATTAGCATCTTGTATAATTCTACCTTGGTACTTCTACTTAGATATTTTGATCTGAGCAAGCGTACTAAGCCGAAATACGCCCTATTAGCACTTTGCAGGCGAGAGTTGATGTCCTGGTTATTTCCAGCCTCCTTAGTGACCACTGCTCCCAAATATACAAACTAGTCAACCTGCTGAAAATGGTCATTGTATATCTTCAGGCTACGATGTGCTACCAATTCCGAGTTGGATGTCACATGCATATATTGAGTTTTATCTACGTTTATAACTAACGTAGAAAAAACTATTCGAAAATATTAGACTTATTGCTACCATCTGCAAGCCTCCTTAGTGAACACTGCTCCCAAATATACGAAGGAGTTAACCTGCTCAAAGTGGTCATTATCTACCTCTAGATTAAACACGAATTCTTGATTTTCATAAATATAATGTATGATTATGGAATTAGGAGAAGTTAGGTGTATTTTTCGGAATGTTTTTGGAGAAATCTTCTGGTGAAAGTAGGCAATATCCAGTGAAGATGCAAATTGGAGAGGCTCTGTATAGTGGTTTTAAGTATGTAAGTGACGATGGGCTATTGAATAACGATCGGAATCTGTTGAAAAGTAAAGGCAGTGTAGTGTAGTGGGCGTGTGTACGAGATAGAGAGATATTCGCTGCGGTGTTTAGTATTACGCAATGCTGTAAGCAACGATGCCAGGTTCATGGACGTCTCGCTCGGCCGACTATGTCCGCTATACCAACAACAATAATCATCATCATGAACATCATGGATCAAGCGTGGAATTCAATGGCATGCCGAGACATCGCCATGGGAACGCACTTTTCATCGGCGAAACGCTGAAAATCGAACCGTCTTGGGAATCAAGCTCGGTGTTGCCATCAATGAATATATATATATGTATGTATTATTCGACCGGCGTTGTTTTGTTTTGCTAAACGTCCTCGATTTAATGTTGAAGCGGTCAATGACACACTCCATACTGTTTTACAATATGTATATAAAAAAACTACAGTCTTATTAAACTCGGTTCGTTTACTGAACAACAATCGATTATTTCTTAAATAAATAAATATCGTGACGCCTTCCCTATTGACGGGAGTCCCTTTATTAGGGGTTGGCCAGGCCACCTTGGCCTTTACGGGAGAATATAGTAGAGATGGTTTCCCAGGCCACCACACAGCAATGAGTACTTAAGATCTAGTTTGCTAAGCTAGATCTACCAAGTGACTCCGGTGCCGTGAATCGAACCCGGGAGTCTTCACTCACGAATCCGTTACACTAACCACTGGGCCACAAGGCATGCTCGATTATATCTTCCTCAGCAATTAATAAATTATAAGGGTATAAGGCGCATAGCAACAAATATTGTGGTTATGGGTTCGAATCTCGGTCGAATAAAAAAAATTAAATTGATTTGATCGGTTATTACACCTGGGATATGGAAGAATTCAACAATAAAATAATAAAGGTAATCATTGCAGAACTCGAATATGTCAAAGCACTTAATTACACCCACTAGGACTAGGTTTGCTAATAATCAAGCAGTTTTTTTTCAAATTACAGACACAAATAAAATAACGTAACCTTATTCAACTCGGGGATAAGGCTCGAATAAACAAAATAATTTGATTTGATTGGTTATTGCGATTGGAAGATTCCTATGGATCGTCTTGATCCAGGTTTACTCTGGTTTCCTGTACTTTAAGGTAAATACAATATACTTATATGAATAGGGGAAAGTCGTACACTTAATTCTTTTGCAAATAAAATTACTAAAAGTATTTTTCAAATGTTTTTGTATACTAAATATAAGCTTGGTTTATAAATATTCGTCCATATTTCAATTTATTACATTAAATTAAAAATAAGTTATATAAATAAAAAATCATAAAATATGAAACCTTTATATTTTGACCGTCAAAAAGTATAGAAAACGTAAAAATTTTCTTGATACAATTCAACGTTTTATTAAAAATAAAACATAAACTTATTGTCAATTTATCTAAAGTCTCGGACAATGAATATAATCAAAGAATACTAATAAAAAATTAATTAATAGGCGACTTTTAAAATTAATCTCAATTTTATATAAAAATATTTATTTGTTGTACTTTAATTGAATTACGTATAATAATCGAGACACGGCATATAAAATCTATAATTGGTCTTTAGTTCGACTAATTGTGTATTAAGTAGTTGAAAATTAAGCTAATAAATATACCTCGTTGAATTTCGTACAATTTTTTTTTTACGTGGTTAAATAAAATAACAAAAATAAAATTAAAAAAACTCAACACAGCAAATTCTACTAAATTCACAATACAATTGGCAATAGTAAAAAATATAAAAGTTCCTTTGAATTCCATCGCTCATTTTCTAAGCTATATATAATCTGGAAATCGTTACAACGGGTTAAATGTAAATTAACGAATAATTGAGTGCAGTGAAAGTTACGTAACTCATATGAAAACCAAATTTATTCAGAAAGATATTTTCAAATTTTTAAATTTCACTTTCGCTTAAGTTTAAAATATATGAGTTGTATTGTGACAATTTTCTAGAATATATATTTTACCTTTTAGCCTTTTTAAAAATACTTTGTTATAGTGAAAAATTGACATCCGTATTTATTTTGTAAGCAAATTACAATGGTTACTCATTAATTAATAGGTAATTAGAATATCAGTGATACTTTTTAATAATAATATTATAATAATAATTTATTTTTTTATTTTGACCACCCATCGAATTTACTGAAAATGTATTTATATTTAATTTATTACGAGCAATGAAATTAATTCTATAGAATTTTCATGCGTATTGTTTTTTACATTAGAACATGGCCGGAACTACTACATGCGCACATTATACTTATGCATTGCACATACGCGGGCTGTGGCCACCTGCAACAATGTAGGCCCTAAAATCCGACATATTTTTCTTACAAAAGCATCCAAAATTATCATTTATAAAGTGAATCCGTATTGTTTTTATACACTGGAACATGCGCTTATTATACATATTTTTCACACATAAACGGGCTGTGGCCACCTGCAACATTGCCGTCCCTAAAATAATCCGACACTCTTGAGCAACAAGATTTTTCTTACAAATGATCATGTACATTGTTTACATAGTGAAATATTATTTATCGTTGAATATATCAAGAAACTTTTAATAATGCACTTAACAATATTAAGTGAATGTTATTAGAAAGATCGACAAGTGACAGATAAACAGTACGAGCGGTAAAAGCAGCATCATACGAAACCATTCGTGACAAATTTCTCTTTGTCTGCCATATTTTTGACGTCTTTTAAAGTATTATATTTTATTATGCTCTGTTGGCTTTTTACTAATACAGTCAATTATGCTTAATTAAGGGCCATTGCACGTTATATTTATTCGAATAAGAAAATTTAAAATAAAATAAAAACGCATAACCCCCAAGTTTAAAATGTTCAGGTCGTAAACAGCGGCAACAGATAATTTAGTATTTCTAGAGTCAAATGTAAGCGTTTAACAAAATTACACATTTTCCACAAAAGCGGCTTTTAAACCAACCGAAAAGTATATATATATATATATATATATATATATATATATATATATATATATATATATATATATATATATATATTGACTATAGTTGCTATAGTTTGACATTTGCTATACAAACACATGAAACAAGATAATACGTTAACATATTTATCAAATTATGTAAATGTGTAAATAAAGCTTGATATGAAATTATTGGATAAGTATTAATAAATGTTTTCAAATATATTTTTTTACATAATTGAATTGAATTTATATATATATATATATATATATATATATATATATATATATATATATATATATATATATATATATATATATAATATTAAATTACATTTACTTGGAACTAATAAAATAATAATGTTTATAAGAAATATGGAAAATTAGGCATTGTACAAAAAATATACATTTTATATAAAATAACTTAGTCTTCATATTAATTTGCGAATGCTGTATTGCTGTATCTCCCATAATGCTCTATTGTATGTTTATATATATATATATATATATATATATATATATATATATATATATATATATATATTTTTACAATAAACTTACAATGATCATCCACCCATATAACATATATATACACAAATACCTTAGCGCTTTATAGAAATTATGATAACATGACTTAAAGTAAGTTTAAACAATATTTGTGGCTATTTTCCATCTAATGAGCAGTTCTATGAAAAAGTATCGAATGTAAAGAATGTATGGCAGAACTAATAATCGTAGTCCGGCGGTGCAAGTTTTTACAGTATGCGTGCCGATGGCGGCACTCACCACTAATCTATGGTCATTATGTGACAGTATCGGTGCTTGTTCTTTGAACCATTTGCAGAAAATCATTTCATCCAGTTTGTCCACAATCCCATCTCATTTTTTTTTACACGCCGACGGTATTTTCTTTCAAAAGAATTCAATCTCGAACGTGTTTTCTGCGCGCTTCTTTAGAATGGAGATCATCATTCTATTAATTAATGGATAATGCTGTATTTGACACTATTATAAATTGTTAAAACCAGATCTAAGCTTACTCTGATTCCCTTCATTTAATACTGATTTTTTGATGACTACTGACTGATTTGATGATAATTTTATTATTATGTAAGTCGGGTAGAGATTATTTTAATAATAAATTTGCAACGAATGTTCTAAAAATCAAATTCCTGTTGCCGTCTATTCCATGAGTAGTGTTTATTTTTTTATTAATCACTATATTTTTTTATTATATATTGGCTATAGCAAAACCAGCAATATAAGAAAGCCATGTATATATATTTATTTGGCGGACCAAGTAGACTAATCTGAGTGATACAATAAGTATTGCCTTTGTCAAACTCATATGCTTGGTATTTTTTCATCCGGTTGTATGGCCTGCTAATATATCGGTGGTATCGGTTATACACCATATTCGAATTTGATCCATCAAAATCTTGAAAAAAAAATCAATTCAATGTTTGTTTTTGTAATTATATCCAATGTTTCACTTTCACACAGTTTGTTGTTTGATTTTTGGTTAAAGACTGACAATATGCAGTGAATTGATTCAAATGTACTTTAATGCATTAAAAATAAAACAAAATTGGATGATAATTGTTGACCCCTAAAAAATAGCAATCAAATAATTTTGTAAATATTAAGATTTCAATTGGGTACGTAATAAAATTGGCATATGAAGACATGTTTTCAATATAAACTATAAATATTACTATAAATTTAATATTACGATCTTCGTCAAATTTACCTAATGGAAGATTGTAAATATATGTTTAAACAATTAGTCAGTCTCATGTAATTGGTCCGTCATCTTGATATTTATTCATCCAGCTGTCTGGCCTTCTAATATCGGTGGTATTGGCTATAGCCAACATTTTCGTCAATACTAAAAAAACAGTATTAAACAATGTCTATACATTTCGGACTTAACCCACTCTCCTTTTTCTATTTAAACTTTAACAAGCATTTTTAATACAAAAATAAAAATTCAAAAGTCCTGCAAGACAATAATTTAATCAAATCGGACACATCGATGGTATTAATAAATTTAGCGGTTGTTTGAAACGGTCGTTCTCATTTTTGATCATTTGTATTATATATTTATATAATATAATTTATTATTAAAAGCCCCACGGGCACAAAAATAGCGTGTGTTCTATTAAAAAACGAAGCACACGATACAAATGCTAAATGACGTAATTTTAAAAACTGTCACGAGCAATGTTGCTATTTTAATTTGGTATAAGATTTAGTTTCGATTTGCGATAATATATGATAAAATATGTATTGTTGATTTATGCCTATATATTTATATATATATATATATATATATATATATATATATATATATATATATATATATATATATATATATATATATATATATATATATATATAAATATATAATCAATCACTATATTTCATAAATACAACAAAAAACATGATATATTATAAAAAAAGATTGCTTAAAGTTAAGGAATTCTTTCATATTTCTCAAGAATGCACAGTAGGGCATGACAAATATGTCATTTTCCGCCCCACTGGCATTCCATTCATTCAAAAGAACTATGGATCTGGTTAATGGGGATTGACGGAGTATGTTAGTGTGGGTCCTGGGGATTGCAAACAAGGAGTGAGAGCGACAGCGCGTATATATATATAATGTTTCAAAATGAGCTGAGGGGGAGTATTATTAGTTGCAATTAAAGGATTGGACGGGGGGCGGCTTTTAATAAATGAAGTACCAATAGAGCGTTACGGGAGATTCCAAGTCGCAGTGGTAATAATACAGCCGGCCGTCGAATTGTATGGTACGCATTTCCGATGAAATTTTTATTTTTTGATTTTTTTATTACTGTACTTTGATTAAAAGTGTAGAGCAACAATATCGATGGCAATTATCAAATTGTATGGTCCAAGAGGGCTTCAATCTGATCCGTTTGTTTGTCGGAAGACACGTTAAACACGATCAACTTTTGTTGTGAATTTCGTGTCAGATTGAATAACTGCACGAGATGTTTTCGGTTGTCAAAACGTGTGAAAGGGATAGACAAATTGCAGATGATATATTGTCGAAAGAGATGAGAGATGTGAACAGATCGAAAGCCAGCATCGTGACACAGAACAATGGACCAACTTATAATACTATTTTGAAAACTAGCTCGTGGGAAACACGACCAGATATTATTCTATATACATTATAATAAAATATAACAAGCTCAGTCAGATAATGTAAAATCATAATTGTGTATTTGACTACGGAATCCATTCATTTATCCCGAACCCCCAAATAACCCCAAATAGTTAGTTCATTTATTTATCATTACGCCTCGAGAAGATTTTCTTTTCTTTTTATACACAACAACGTGTTAATTGTCTGTCGATGATCTTTAAATATCAAGATGGTGGACCAAGCAGAAGAGTTTGACTGAATTCTCACTCTCAGGCTCATTTACTTGATATTTAAACAGTTCAGTATAACTCATTTCTGGCATAGTTTTGTGTATACATATAATTATTTGATTATGCAATTGCTTTTTTAATATTGCTTAATAATCCCTTATTTAATTATTAATGATATAGCCCGAT
>JAGTTH010001052.1:0-41780 GCA_022606485.1 Agraylea sexmaculata
ATATGTACATAAGTTGACATTTTATATGATCTTAATATGCATATTATCAGGGCAACCCTGTGTAAAAATGCGTTCTTGTGTGGGATAATTGGTCTGAATATGATTTAATTGGAAGGGTTGTGCGTAACTGGTATTGTGGCTGAATCGTGACGATGTCTCGTGCCACATGATGGCTTACAGGATCACGACCTCGCCATACCATATACACATATATATGGAGCTGTTCATCTTCAACACCTGTTGTAAAAGGCGTGGTCATCATAACCTCAGCGTATCTTGGAAGCCGCTAATTAATACCCCCGATCCTTTATTATTGAACCGCTTCTAATGGATTTTAGTCTACGTACAACAGTTAACAGTATCTACAATTAAAAATCTATTAATGCGTTCGTTCAAAAGCTTACCAAGAAAAATAATTTTACAAGCTTGATAGCTCAGGAATAAGATGCGTGGTTACAAATACTGTGGTCATGAGTTCAAATCTCAAGTCAAAAAAATTTGGTTTGATTGGCTATTACGACTAGGAGATCGTGAATAATATTCATAAAATCCCGAATGATCATCTTGATCCAGGTTTACTCTGATTTATATATCGTGACGCCTTCCCTATTGACGGGAGTCCCTTTATAAGGGGTTGGCCAGGCCACCTTGGCCTTTACTGGAGAATATAGTAGAGATGGTTTCCCAGGCCACCACACAGCAATGAGTACTTAAGATCTAGTTTGCTAAGCTAGATCTACCCAGTGACTCCGGTGCCGTGAATCGAACCCGGGAGTCTTCACTCACGAATCCGTTACACTAACCACTGGGCCACAAGGCGGCTCGATTTCCTAGATTATAAGGTTAAATAATCTGTAGTTACGAATGAGAATAAATTTTTATTGATGTCCTGCCGAGAATATCATATAAAAATATGTTTTATTTGAGATAAGCATTTAAACCTTTATAATGTGCCCGAATTATTGTATAATATGAATATAGACTTATTTCTATGGTTAAAAAATAATGAGCTATTCTCTTGTGAAGATTTGATTGATAGAAAAACTTATTTGATCGGTTTTTCTATCCCAATTAATTGTCTTGATCCAGGTTTACTAAGTAATAGTTAAGATCACTGGCAGATAATAAATTAGTAGGTTGTTGTGTCTAAAAAACCGAAATTGTTACAAACCCCCTAAAATTTTTATTAATATTAATCTTTGACAAAATTATTTAAATAAAGAGTCGACGTGGTTGAAAATATAGAAACAACACAGATTAACAAACATATTCTATGGGATCTAATACCAATTGTATAAAAATAAATATTATTAGGTACATATGAAGATTCCCAGGCATACGTCACCGTAAATACGATAGTAGAGTTACTTAGCTACACTTATTATCGGTTTTTTTTATTAGTTATTGCATCGCCTGAGCCTCGGGCGAGGCATTAATAAACAAAAAACCGATCAAAAGTACAGCAAAGCAACTCTACTATCGTCTTTACGATGTACATTTACTGCGAGGCACGTCTAGGAATCCCAAGCTTGAAACAACATCGTTAAAAATGCTAATAATTAAAATTACATATAAATAAAATATCATTCGACGCGTCACGTTCTAATTTATGATATTTTGAGTTTAGATATTTACATATTTTAACAATTCCATATAAAATCATCCCTCAAAGTAAGCGTTGTACATTAGTGGTCACGCAATGTTAACCCACGTGCCAGACTGATCGTAAATAACACGTGTACTCTTCTCTTACACGTACACATAACCTGTCTTTACACGTGCTCACGTTTACACCTTTAAACAAATCTTCATTATCATTTTTATCAAATTATTCCATCGATTATTTCATCAGTTTGCCGAATATGTCCGACGAACCTGATAAAATTTGGTATTTATATACTATATTATTGTAATTTAAAAATAGTGTATTGAGTATTGACAATTTTCTATGGGAAACTGACAATAAAAGGAAGTGATGTCGTATACAGGAAAAATATTTATAAAAAAAACTTAATAAATAAAGAATTAATAGACCACTTTTGTTTGAGAGGCTTTTGATAAGGTTTTTACAAATTTGTTTTTTTAGTGTTAATTCATTGTCTGTGATTTAAACTATTACTAGTTACACAGGTTACCGACTTATTAATCAGTATTTACCTTAAAATCCACGAAATCAAAGTAAATGTGGATCAAGACGATCGATCTGGATTTTATTAATATTATTCCCGACATCCAGTCGTAATAATCATAATAAAGTAGTTGGTAATAAAACTATTGTAAATTAGTATGCATTTTAATATTCCTAGTTGATAGAATTAGAGTTCACAATTTATATGCGTATTATTTCGAATGTTAGTAGATCAAATGTCAAACTTTATACAGTGTGCTGTGATTGGTCAAACTGTTATATCATGTTATCACCAATCATTGCCATTTGTAGTGAATTAGTTTATTTTTACACGTATCTAAAGTATGATAGTTGTTTTACAAGATGTAAAAAAGAATATCCTAACAATACAGTGGCTATTACTTAATTAAAACATTCATACAAAGTATTGTGAAAATCGTCCCCTCATGATATTTCTGTGAATTATTAAAACTACATATATTGAATGACATTCGTGTGTAATTATGATTTGTAATATTTGAGCGTAACGAATTTAAGGAGGCATCCATCATGAGAAGAATAAGATTGATTGGTTTTATTAGCCAACAAGAGAAGCCGACATTTTTTTAAAAAAAGAGGACGAATTCTCCATCTTGAGACCTTCTTGAATGAAAAATATGCCTTTTAATATTCTCACCACCAAAGGTTAAATGTCTTCCGACACATTTAAATCAATCACGGGTGACCCAAATACGACGAGTGCATCTAATTATACAACTTATGTCATCAAAACTGTTATTTATTTGAAAAAAATAAATTAAATGCAAATATTTATTAACTCCCCGAGGAGTTTTTTAAAGAGGGTTTAGACACAAACACATGTTCATTGTTTGTCTGTTATCTCAACCATTACACAGGTCACCGACTTAATAATCAGTATTTATCTTATAATCCAGAAATTCAGAGTAAATGTGGATCAAGATGAACGATCAAGATTTTATTAATATTATTCCCGATCTTCCAGTCGTAATAACCGATCAAGTTAATTTAAAAAAATTGAATTGAGAAGGATTTGAACCCATGACCACAATATTTTTAGCCACGCGTCTTATTCCCTGAGCTATTATTACGCTGGTCGTTGTAAAGTTATCGTTGTATAAATATAATTATTTTATCATATTTTTAAATGCATAAAGAAGTGTGATATTTATTTATTGTAAATTAAAGAAGCCTTTATATAAGTATGTATATGAAACCCCTTTTCCATAAGTAATAATAGGAAATTAATATATATATATAAATAAATATATATATATATATATATATATATATATATATATATATATATATATTTATAGAGTTCTACTTTCATTTATAACGCACGCAGATCGTATTCCAAACAAATGTATCAAGTTTTATGTACATACATATAAATAGAGCATATCGAGGGTTGACTGTATTAAATTATTAACGTGTATAATACTGGAATACGTTTCGAGGCAATTATTTATTTTATGGACAATATGCTAATGTAATAACCCATCTTATTAACGAGCATTGTTGATGTAAATCAACCTGTTTGTATATTTGAACACAGGTCATTTGTTTATATATTAACTCCCTTTTTTAACAAGGTGAAGCCTTCATTAAGAACCATCCACCGTTTATACTGAATTAACAACAACCGTCAAAGCCTGATTGATGACGCCATGATTATTACAGTTCTACTAATTACATAATACACTTTTTAAAATAATGTAAATTGCTCCAGGAAAATGGCCTGCAAAATATTATCGTCGAGGAGATTTATAAAGAGAGTAGCTATTTTATTAAATAAGGTACAGCAATCCTGTTTCCTATACAACTTTTATTCAGATAATAATTTAGACAAGCATTCAGATTATAAAATATATAAAAAAATAATAACGTATATTATATTTAGATATAATTTTAGGTAGCAGATATTTTTAAAAATATTTATTTTTTAGAAATTAAATTATTATACAGAATGAGCTTTTAATAAGTGGGAATAAGGGTATGGATGTCAATATACAGGGTGAGTGTCGCAAATATATTTCACTACTGAGTACTACACAGAAACAGCTGATTCATAGATGGTGGCCCAATCTCGATTTCAAAAGCACTTTTTTTTTAATAATACAGTATATATTTATTATATTTTTTTACTTATTCTTGCGATACACTAAAATATTCTCCAGCATATATAAAAAAATGTGAATGAAAAAAATAAATAATTACAAATATCGTATGCCCTGAAACCGACGACCATTTTTGATATCAGATTATTATTATTAGTGCAATTTTAATAATTTAGCGATGGCTTACTTTAAAATATTCACAATGATCAAAAGACTAACCTATTTCGGTACAATTTATAAGAAATCTAGTAAAGAGCATCGCATCGATGGAATTAAAAGCCTTTTGTCATATATTATTTAGTCGCTGACGTGTAATTTTAAGGATTCAATTAGAAATAGGGTCTCGAAAGACCTAAAAAAAGAATGTTGAATTTTCCGAGCACGTTTGTGATGAGTTCGGTATAATTTATTCATGAGAATGGTCAATGGATGACTTTTTGGTTGGCGCGTTCTTATACACGTACCTTGTTTAGCTCATCGACCTTACACTACCAATTCCATAAATAATAAATTCAGGATAAATATTGTAAAATACGACAGAACAGTGGATGATTATGATTAAGAGTTATGTAGTGGTTACGGCGTTATAATGATACTATGCGGTCAGCTTTGCCCAGCCTCTAATTCGAAAATGATTATGTTTTAAACAACAGAAATACTCTTACAAACCTTTCATAATAAACATTACATATTTCTATAGTGACTCTAAAATATAACATTGTTGATTTGATTTTATACTTATGATAAATATTCATTTTATCGACCATTTTTTGGCTTTATTATAAGTGTAAACAATTATTAATATATTCACTACTATGTATTAACAATGTAGGTAAAGGTTTAATGAACAATCAAACTCATGATTAAATTGTATGGTAACACAGTGAAATATAAAAGCACGTCGATTAAGTTATTACCATAATTAACTCAACATTAAAATTGTTTATTAAATAATACTATAAATTAATAATTTTCACGTAAAACGAAGGAACTTTAATGTACGTAATGAACTATTTATACTGTTATTTGTAGTTAACAGCTGAAAATGTAACCTATACGTTGATCGAGATATCATTATTATTTTTTATTATATTAGTTATTTATAATTTCGGTTCATATCCTGACCTGTGTAGTATATAGTCACTTTTTTGCTAATAGTTAAACCATTTTTTTTAAATAATTTTATGCCTGTTTTTATTGACCATTTAATTAGTACACAAGTTTGGTATAACTTGAATATTTTTGGTCAGATTTTGCATTGAAAATGTGAAATCAAGCAGTAAACTACGTAACTAGAGAGTTAAGTGTCAGCATATTTGTACAATCACTATAGTATAATCCAAACTCTAGAATTACAGTTTGAAGACTTCTTAGGAGAATTTTATGCAAACTTCGGCTAAGAGGGTGAAAAAAAACAGGTTATTAATTGCTGAAGATTTTAGAGCATTTATTATGTTGTAAAATGTATTATTCTATTTAAATTTTCAGGTATTAACAGTCTTATAACATATATAATATTCATAAAATAAAATTACTATTTTATAAATTTGCTTCATAGTTTGTCCCATGAATATAATAATTGATGTATGATAAAAGTAGATGTATACAATATATTGTATAAGTATCAGAGGGTTGAAATAAAATTATACAATTAAAAAATAATAAAGCAATATTATAAAGGAAATCATTGTAGAGCTCGAATACGTCAAAGCACTTTATTGCATCCACTTGGACTAGATCTTGTTATATGATAGTTTTTCAAGATATTTGAGTATTTTTTGTATGAGGAATTAAATCGTAAATAAAGGTTTGATCGGTATCAATTAATATGACTTGGTGTTGCCGCGATAAATTTTGAAAATTGCGGCCAACGATTGAAAGCGACTGATTGATGGAGTCTCCGCTTCGGTTGGAGATGATTTTTATTTTATTTAGGGAATTATCGGGCAATCACGACTCATAATTCACAGGGGTGAAAGATTCAGAATTCATCCTCGAAATGCTCGCGATAATTTGGATTGGTGAAAAAAACATTCCCGTGATGCATCAATCAAATCTGGATGCAACCATTATTAACATTCTCTTCGCTCATACTGCATACCTCAAGCATCACATCATATGTTCGATTAAATATGTAATATCTCTATAAATCTTAAATAACACTTGGTAAGAATTATTATTAGAGCCGCCTTGTGGCCCAGTGGTTAGTGTAACGGATTCGTGAGTGAAGACTCCCGGGTTCGATTCACGGCACCGGAGTCACTTGGTAGATCTGGCTTAGCAAACTAGATCTTAAGTACTCATTGCTGTGTGGTGGCCTGGGAAACCATCTCTACTATATTCTCCCGTAAAGGCCAAGGTGGCCTGGCCAACCCCTTATAAAGGGACTCCCGCCAATAGGGAAGGAATCACGGTATAAGAATTATTATTTAACATAGTTGCAGGAATTTCCAATCAAATGTAAAAATGCGACACGATTTTATATTGTAATTTACATAAATATATGAAGAAATTAATATCACTTCACTATCGCTCGACAAATTGTTTCCCGCTCAAGTAAAAAAAAAGATTGGGAACAATATTAATAAAATCCCGGAAGATCATCTTGATCCAGGTTTACTCTGATTTCCTGGATTGTAAGGTGGGTTACAAAGAATCTGTAGTTACCAATGAGAATAAATTCTCAAAATAAATGTCCTGCCGAGAATATCATATAAACATATATTTTTTTTAAGCATTCCTTAATAATTTCATTTATATTTGTCCGAATTTTTGTATAACAAGAATATAATTACTTATTTTCATGGTTAAAAAATAATGAGCTATTCTCTTGGGAAGATTTGATTTGATCGGTTTTTACGACTGAGGTCGGAATAATAAAATAAAATCCCGAACGATCGTCTTGATTCAGGTTTACTTTGATTTCCTGTATTGTAAGGTAAATACTAAGGTTATTATTAATTTGGTGACCTGTGTAACAAGTAATAGTTACAATCACCAATAGATAATGAATTAACACTTTGTTGTGTTTAAAAAACTTAAATTTATAAAAACCTTCATAAAAACCACTCGGGGCATAAACAAATAAAACAGTCAATTACATTAGTTAACCTATTGAATAAAAGTTATTAAATAAATATCAAACTAGGAATGCCAAATCGATGAAAGAACTGGCAGTTTAATTTTAAAATAAAATAATAAATGCTAATAAAAATAACATAATAAAAAAAGTAGTGACTTGTGTTATAAAAGTAGCTACACTTTGTGAATAAAATATATGTTTGATTTTACACGTACTTAACCTAACCTAAGCTATTGACGATTTTATTTTGACAAGGGCTAAATATTACTTAATAATCATCCATCAAATATTAAATTAAATACATAGATCAAGGGAATAGAGTACGAGAGCAGCACTTAATGTCTATTTAGGTCAACTGTGACTAGAGTTTTGAAGAGTGGTCCTATTAGACTAGAATACGGTACAGTGTGTCTACAAATTGAATTGTCTGAAGATAGACAGTGTCAGAACTACAGGGTACCATAATTAGGGGCTTTGATTGTCAGCAAGCCTCGCTATAAATGTCAGGTGAAGTAACCTCATCATCATCATCATCATCACTTCAAACTCCACACTGATTTGATTGATAAATATTGCATTCCACAAGAGTTATTTAATCAGGTTTGGGTTGTAATATAAGTATTAATTTCACCAAATATTGCAAATATACCACATGCATTTGGATCCAAATGAATATTCTGAAATTATGAATATGTTGCGATAAATGCACTGGAATTTTTGTATTTTAGAATTATTTTTTTTAACTGTCTCTCACCAAATTATTAAATCGATGGAAAGTTTTCTCGCACCCACAATTAAAAAACTAGGCATTTACAGTCTAATAATTGCTGAAAAACCATCTTATCGGGAATTCAACTCAACAATTACATTTTGTATTTTATGCCACTTTAAACAATAGAAGCATCTTGTGAAAAAATTAATGCACCTTTAAATAAAACAAATATGAAAGCAATATTTAAAAAAAAGGTTTTAAATAACGCTAATGCTCTACATTACAATAATGGTCACCGCAAATATGCATGTAGGATCCCACCAATGAGACAACAGAACCAAACATGAACGCCAATCAGAGTTAAGCACCCGTAAATGTTTGTAATCTCTCATTGGAAGGATTCTAGAAATATGTTTGCGGCCAGCATAATTACAATATAAGTAATAAATAAATATTTTGATATCAATGTCACAAAATAAATGTTGAAATGTCATACCAGATTGATAGTGTTTGGTAATAGTAGAGTATTTAAATGGTAATAGAATATTTGGGCGGGTAAAGAATGCGGTTGATTGTGTTGGAATTATGATGAGTGGCTTAGAATACAAGTGTCATTACTCCATACACTATTATATCATATTATATTATTATTATATTATATAAGAAGAAGGATGATTTCATGATACCATCACAAATTAAGTGAGAACACGCGTTCTATCACAACATCGCCGAGACACGCATCTGAACCAGGGATATTCAATTATTTCATTATGTAAAAATAAATTGGACCACATTTAATTTGGCCTTAGATTTGTAAGATTTCAAAAAAAAAACAATTAAAAATATTGAAAATTAATACACATTTCTGCATATGGGAACACCTGATTAACATACAATAATAAATTGTAAACTTCATCATGTTTTTAAGCATGGACTTTTTTTATTACGCCTAACCTAACTGATGATAAGATACTAATGATCAAATTTATTTAATTGAGAATAATATATTTTTGTTAAAGACTTTTGAAGGTGGAAAAACAGCAAATGTTTACAAATTACCAAAATAATTTTATTGCAGATATGTTATTGGTTACATAAATATTAAAAAACATAAAAAAACACATATTTATACATGATTATAGACTCTCTAGTAAAATTTTAATCTTGTGACATAATTATGTAGTTTTTCCGGGTCTTCAATAACATTATGTGTTCGAAATATATTATTTTTTTAGCTTTAACTAATATTCAATTTCTATTAGGAGAATACTATATTTAGTTAAATGCCTTAGTAAAAGTCCATTGTCCTAACGAAATTAAAGTTTAATTTGCATTGTTAATGTTTTGATAAAGTCACAAACTGAAATATAATAATAAACCAATCACAAATCACAAATACTAAATTGATCACAAACATTCAAACGATGATAAATTACAGATGTAAAGGATGAAATTGGGGCTTTTGTCGGCAGCAAAAAACGATATGATTCCAATTCGTTTGCATAATATTATTATTACATATGGGATAACTTGAAACATATGTAATTTGGTGGTCGAGGGAGCAAAATTTTAAAATAATAATACAGATAGGGTGATGCAAATGAGGATGGTGTTTTTGTTACATAATGATAAATAGACAATATTCTTCGATAATTTAGGATCGGTTACGCCCACTATTATAAATTCCTGGCATGCTCTTCTTCGTGCCACAATAATTGGGATACATACACTATTTTAGATTCCACATACCAAGCTACTGATTGAATAATATTAAATCAGAAAAAAAGAGGATCGTGTACAAATCACAGGTGTTTCCAAATAGGGGTAGTTTTTTCAAGACCTTTCAAAACGCCATCAAATATTCATCTCAATATTATATAGACACAACACATAAGTAAGACAACACAAATTTTCTCATCAAAATATCAATTTATCTAAAAATGGTATAGGATTTAATTTATTGCTATTTTGAAGAGGAATTCGTATTGATTCCAGAAAAATTTCACACGCTTATTATAGTTAATATTTTTACTTATAATTTGATGATTAATAAATATGTGGTGGATTTTATTGTTGAGGTGAAATATCACAATATTAATAAAAATATTTCACAGTCAATTTTTTGACATTCAAACATATTTAAATGTTTTTAATTATGAGTAAAAAATCCACGTATATGTTTGCCAAAAGCCTTTCGACTTAGTTAGACTAATCATCTTTAGATATCTACTTTAATAAATAAATTGTCATAAAACTAGGATTTAAGTAATTCTAACAATAAAGTGGCTACTCTTTAATATACCTACAATTTTTTTTGAAAATATTTTTATTGCATAATTATTTTTACTGAGTAAAAGATTAGCAATTATATATACCATAAAGAAGGTAATTTTATCAGCCGGTATTTTGTTGGGAAAAAAATATCAAAATTCATAACAATAATTTTTATTCATTATTAAAATTATATTATGTTAAGATATGTTTTTTGTTTAATTAAAAAGAAACTGTAAGAAACACGCTGAGAGTGAGTATTGAGGGTCATGTCTGGTGGTCATCTTGGCTACCTGGCTTCAGTAATTTCATACCGGCATCTGAGGAATTTTCATAAGGGACTACTGCCTTTTAATCATATTCCTAAGCCAGCCATGTTTCGGCAATTAATTCTGCCCTAACCTGATTTATTCCATTCAAAATACAAAGTGTGTAGGGTAAACCAACACGTGGTGGAGTGTATTTTAATGAAGTATGCACACGATGATTATGCCTCGTAAATGAGACCGATGGTGTTTAGTCCATTTCAAGTCACTCACTCAATCACCGTGACACAACTAATTTAAAATGAGCTTTCAGACACAGTTTAAAAACAATGCAAATATACTGTATGCCTTGTCTATGGATCGTGAGATTTTCTTAAATCAATTTCACGGTACAAATAGCGCGAGATGCTAGTAATAAAAAAATCACGAGTTCAATATCTCACTATTGATATACTCATCTCATCATTATCTTTGTTATTTATTTATAGTATATATATATATATATATATATATATATATATATATATATATATATATATATATATATATATATATATATATATATATATATATATATATATATATATATATACATTATATATATATATATATATATATATATATTTATTTATAAACAATAATAAATATACATATATGGCAAGTTTAAGACATGGAAAAATTAAAGTTTCGATCCAGATTTACTCTGATATCCTGCATATGGCCTTTCGAGAATATCATATACGAATATGTTTTATTTGAGATAAGCATTTTTTAACCTTAAGAATTTATTTATATGAGCCCGAATTATTGTATAACAGGAATATAAAGACTTATTTCTATGGTTAAATAATAATGAGCTATTTATTCTCTAGTGAAGATTTGATTGATAGAAAAATTGATTTGATTGGTTATCACGACTAGGAGATCGTGAATAATATTAACAAAATCGCGATTGATCTCCTTGATCCAAGTTTACTCTGATTTCTTGCAATATAAGGTGGATATTGAGGTGATTATTATTAATCTTTGACAGAACTCTCAAAGCAATTTTTCCCATACAGAGCCATACAAACTGCCATTAACCTCATAAAGTCAAACCTAACCTAACCTAACCTAACCTCATAAAGTCCTAGCAAAAAAATAGTTTTCTTAACTTACCACGTGTTTTTGAATAAAAAAATGTTTATGTACATTTTGTAAAATCGGTAACGGATAATTTGAGGTTAAAATAAATAAACTAGTAATAACGCACATAATAAATATTTATTGATTTTACATATATACAATTCTGGCGCGAAATTCTAGTAGTGACATTCCATAAAAATTAACGATCATCTATAAAATTATCGCGCATGAAAATTCGTATCTCAAATTTTCGTCGTATGTGGAGGTAGAAATTCTCGAATATTATTCGTCTTATCTCAAAACATTCGTATGTCAGGGCATTCGTATGTCGAGGTACTACTGTATAGTAAAAATGATGCATAAATACATACACAAATTGTGATATTTTATATATTATGAAAATAATAATATATGAAATAATATGTAGACCAGTGAATAATTAAAAATAAGAGCACCTTCATTTAATATTTAATGTCGATACCCATTTGTCAAATTTGACGTCCGCCATAGTATTTATACATAATGGCTCGTGTGAAAATCCCACGCATCGTTCAACAACGTCTATCCAATATAAATAAATATAATGAGAATGATTAAAAAATCGGTTCGAGCATCAATTTTACACGGAGTCCTTCGACTGATTTATCGCGAGGGTCCCGATTGTTTCGGTTTTACCCTATTTTCAAACGGGCTTTGTCTTTGATTAATTGAGACAGCTTCTTGAATGGAATTATTGTAGGTAGGCATAACTAACTCTACATGGGATACTTTGGCGACTAACCGATAATTTGGTTGTGGGTTAGAATGCGAATCGACATTATAAAATAAGAGGTTGTGGTAGTATTATTGATGTTGTTGAACAATTTATACGTAATGCAGTGAACAGAGACCAACGTACCTTTATAATTGATGCTCAAACCTTCATTTATTTTCGACCTCACTCATTCTTTGCAATCTCTTTTGTATCTGAGAAAGCAGGGCTACCAAAATACACATTTATCAAACACGTTGTGTGAAAGAATGTTTAATTAAGGTTTTGTTTACATTTTAATGACTATAAAAACACCATAAATATTTCAATTAAATCAGCAATTAATCCTAGCATCAATATATTTTATAAACATACCATGTATTTTTAGAATTATTTAAAATTTAAGCATTGAGATTTATTTTATCACAAAAAATACTTGAAATGCATACTTCACTAAAATATTTAGCGATTACGTTATACAGGGTGGACTTGAAATAACTGAGAATATTTTAGGGGATGGTTGGGTATCGTAAGAATAATTGAAAAAAAATATACATATTTACAAAAAAAACAAAAATTATATTAATAGTTCTTTTGGAATCGAGTTTGGGCCACCATCTTGAATTCAGCTGTTTCTCTGAAGTACGTACTCAGAAGTGACTGTTACATGTGTATTGTGTCTGTTATACGTAATTAATATTATTTATTAGTTTTTAATATTATTTATTAGTTTTTAATATTATTTATTTTTTTAGATTATTCTTACGATACGCTACCACCCCCCAAAATATTCTCAGTTATTTCAAGTCCACCCTGTATAGTATTTTTTAATCGAAAAACTTAATAATATAAATCTTTCCCATTAGTGACAGCCATATTTATATATTTTATTATTACAGTGTGCTATTTTCATATTCGATTAATATTATTATTTCCATTAATGTATGAAATATAAATATGTATCTTTTATTTGTTATTATTGTGATTAATAAATACTCCCAACATTAATTTATTTATATTCACCCCAGATGACTTTTTGATAAGGTTTTTATAAATTTTGGTTTTTTTGACAAAACAACGTGTTATTTCATTGTCTTTCGGTGATCTTAACAATTACTAGTTACACAGGTCGTCTTAATAAATTAGAGCAAAGCTGGATGAAGTCAATCGATTGTGATTTTATTAATATTATTACCGTAGTAACAGTCGTAATAACCAATCAACATCTTATTGCTGTAAAAGGTGTAAATAAATTAATAAATATAAGACATACCTACATAATATTTTCTAACAATGTGATGTGTCAATCTTTAGGTTAAGTTTAAAAATAGTTAATATTTTGATTAATTTAATAAAGTATTGAGGCCCTACACAAGACTTTGTTATGGTATTGGGTTGTGGGGAATAACTTTAGAGAGTTGGCACCATGACATTAGGGCTGTGTCCACTGTCATTACAGGACTCGGTATCGGCAAATGTATCTGCTACTGTAATCTATATAATATTAACCATAGCCTTGCCACTGCCATTACCATATCCATATTAGAAATTCGAAACTGATAAATTACACCAATCAATATTTGCAAAATTGCACGACAACTGCACCAATTCATTCACGGGCTTCGAACCCAACACATTCAATTATATGTATATTATCTCCAAACACGTGAGAAGATATAAAAAGGCAAAAACAACACTATACAATATTTCTTTAGTTTATAATAGAACTTTTTTTTAAATAGAACATAATGACTAAATAATTTTCGAGGTTGGCCCGACTCGTTGCGACGCTCAAATTAATATTTTTTTATTCTTAAATACCCCCCTTGCTTCCACTACAATTATCAGTATTACAATTTCTTATATTGGTGATAAAAATTAATAACATTTTTTATTTTAAAAATAACGGGTTACTTCGTTATCTACAAATAACAATAGATTTTTAATAAAAAATAATAAATGTTTTATGTGAGTTTCATTTGCATAAGAATACAATTAAACATTTCAGATTAAAGTACATTTTAAATATGTGTTATTTGTTGTAACAACACAAACTGACAGAAAGTGTTGCTAGTATAGAAAAAAAGTTTTTGCGCTGGGAAAATTTAGACCTTTATGGCTCTGATATTAAAAATGTTTTTTTTAATAAGCGTTATAAGATAGGTTAACCAATCTAGTTTGAATAGATTATAACTGTAAAAATATCAGTTAGCAATACATCATTGATACGTGTGGCAATATTAATTTAATGGCTATTTGTAGTAAGGTGGTGAGGCTCCCCGGGATTGGTATCCCGCTGTTTTGGGGTCAAAGAGGATCACAAAGTCGGTATGGTTTGCCCTTTTCAAAGAACACTTTTCCGTTCATAGAAATCGAATATGGTTTTTATCATCATGTCTTTTGTTTATCGATCATCACTAATATGGGCGGTTCTGTTTGTATCGACCCTTTCTCGGAAATCATGCCGACCTTTCACGGTAATTAATCGATTTATATTGTACAACAATAATAATAAATTGTACAAAAATATGAAAAGTGTCCGAATGTGGGGTTTTTTTAAATTTAATGAAATATTTATCCCCAATTGAGTGGATGATGAAAATAGTGAAATCAATCACAGCGTGTGAAATGTTTGTAAAATCACACGAATATGAGAGAAGCGTGCGTTGGTTTCCGAGAAGAGGTCGTATAAATAATAATATGTGGATGTCCAATAACAAAACGTATAATTAGGAATTAAGGTTTGAGGAGCAGACCCTCAATTAGGCCAATGCTGAAGACCTATTAGAGAAGAAGACTCATTGTGTCTCAGCATTCTTCGGCGCCGGCAACTCCAATGTCGCATGTCTTGTAATATCATTTACAAACTATTCATTTAGATAATAAATTAAACGATTATCTACTCTAGCGGGGGTTCATTTTTATAAGGGTTGGCGGAAGCTACAAGTCCCTGCTGAGAGGTCACGGGACTTAAGGCCTTACGCAGTGGGGGGTAGTAAAAACCTAATCAGAATACAGTTAAATTTAATTTTGGATTTGGATTTTTAAACTTGAACTATTATATTTAATTTTGGATTTTTAATTTTGGATTTTTAACTATTTAAAAAAAACCGTAATTGAATGAAAGTAAAACTATGGGTTTAAATTTGTTTACAAATAAGTACCTACTCTAGTTTCAAATTATTTTCTTTCACAGCCTTTTTATTTATATAATTCATTTCCTGTCGGTTATCTTAACTATTACTAGTTACTTAGGTCTTAATAATTGCCACAGAAATTATATTAAAATCCAAGAAATCAGAGTAAACTTGTAACAACACGATCAATCGAAATGTTGTTATTAATCTTTCAGTGGTAATAACCGATCAAATCAATATTATTTTTTTGACTTGAGCAGGATTTGAATCTATGACCAGATTATTTGAAGTCATACGCCTTATTCCCTGAGCTATTACGCAGGTTTAACTTATTGAGATTATTGTCAATAAAAATGTAAAATTTGATGTTGAAAATGCATATTATAAAGTCGGCCTTCTTTGCAGGCTGTGTATATTCATTTTGCCATTTTTTACAGTAGAGACAAAAAAAACTAATTCAAGTTGAATTACGCAGATTTAAAACTACAATATTTCTTATATCATAATTAATATTTGTTTACCTATATATTTATATAAGATTTTTATAATCTATGTAAATATAATAGATGCATTGATGCATGGAATTACAAGTTATGATATTTACTAGATGGCATTAACATTTAACAATCTAAAAAAAGTATTTTGGAGTTGCACAAAAAGAAGACGATTTAATTATTCAAAGAAACACATTGCATAAAGCATTATTGTAAATTATTTCATTCATTGGTGTCTCAAATACGTATCTATTTGAAAGGTGGTTCAGGAATGGTTTAAGTTGTATTTATATGTATGTATGTATGTAACTTGCAAATATTCATGGTATATAGAGCATGTTTGTGGTATGTGTAATGAGGTATAATGTGATTGATAATGATAATTGAGTGTATCTAGTGTAAGTAAGAAGTAGAGCCGTGTAAGGAGCCGTGTAATATAAAGGTCGGCGGGTGGCCGTATAGCGATACAGCCATACAGCCATATAGTCATGCAGCCATACAATACAGCCATACATACTCCTGCCTGCATGGGGCTAACAATCCAATAACTATAAAGCACAGACAAATTGTTTAGCATTAACACCACCGCTGGCTATTTGTTTTTTGACACACCCCAACCATACTTATTCATATCATACTATTATTGCCCTCCATTTGAATTAACTTCATTTATTACCATCACATTATTTCAATTAGAGCATTACAGGAAAATCTTAATCAGCGGAAGCACTATGATTGTCTGGAATTTTATTATTAAACTTAAAATTGCACTTGGCCTTTCCACTATTTATGTCACTGCGGTGTCTGGTTTCATCTTCATTCTTCTCGTGGATACCAATCAGTTCATATTATGTATAGAGATTCCAATAATACTTGCAAAGACGACAATAAATGTGTCGCACCAATTCTATAGAAATCGCACCAATCGGTGTTCGTCGATTAACCGCCAGGGGCGCTGCTTCTAACGGCTCGCCGTCTCGATAATTTAAATTCTATTGCGTCGCTATCTGTCACTTTAAGTACCCGCGTATGTGTGAGTGTATATGAATAGGGTTTAGAATATGCACATGTATTAGTGACCGGCCATGGTTGAAAGTATGCGGGAAAAAATGCATGGCCGTTCTATAAATAAAAGTTCATTGGTAGAGACATTGTCAAGCCGATGAGTCCTAAAATAGTGAAAACGCCAAGTACAATTTTAAGTTCATTAAAAACACTTTCCACCAAATGCCAACAGAAAATATTTATATTAAATTAATTATTTAATATATTTGCTAATCGCTTATTTGATTAGTAAAATAAATTCAAAATGTAGCCAGATGAAATTCAATTCTTTTAGAAACGGCCCATTGACATAAATACATTTAAAATAAGTCGCAGTGAATTTATTTTTCATAATATTTTATTCTATTTAACCAACTCAATTTCAATTTAACTAAAAAGCATTATCAGGATATAATTTTTAATTTGGATGATTGAATCCAATTTAAGTGTTTCATCGATTTGACATACAATTTGCACCCATTTATAGTTAAACGGCTTGTGGTTTTGGTGGGGCTTGAAAAAATCTACATATAAGATGGTTTTAACAAAAAAGATTAAATAAATAAAAAATAACGAATCCCAGTATTATAATCTGTCTGTTGCGGTGTTTGTTGAAATTTATATTATATAAAATTAAACACACAATATTACTGCAATGTAGTTCATAGTAGGTGGTTGGTTCTACATAGGTAAATGAATTATTGTAGAATTAATTTTCTATAAAATGATGAGGTATTGAAGATGTTATAAAATGGTCTACAAGACAATTTGTCGAGGATTATGATTGAGTCTGATATTGTGTTTAAATCAATAGTGAACATGTTCGCGTGTGATGGTATCGTATTTATTGCACAACAGCTCCAAAAGAGTATAACAACAATAAAAAAGGGCACAAACAATTCTGGCAGTAAATTAACTGAGAAGGTTGTAAATCAACAGCACTCTTAACGACATCACTATATGAATTGCGTGCACAGAACCACTCACTACATTGCCATTTTTAAATATTTTTATTACATTAATAAATCACTGTGTTTAATATAACCACTGTGTTCTAAATACTAAGCTAAATATTTAGCTAAAATAACTAAGAGCGTTTCGCTTCAAGGTGGCATCAATAGAATTAGATATATATATATATATATATATATATATATATATATATATATATATATATATATATATATATATATATATATATATATTTTATATATATATATATATATTCATCCACCTATGGATATCATAATTTAATAATTCAAATCTATCTCAACCATAGATGTGCCGAATTGAACGAAAAATAAAATAACCCTTTCCGCATATGAATACTAGAGAACCTACATCTCTGATGGAGCTTTTTTAGAGGGTTTTTTTTAGACACAACAACGTGTTAATTGTCTGTCGGTGATATTAACTATTACTAGTTACACAGGTCACCGACAGAGGGGCTCTGCCCGACTTCATGTTCATTAGAATCAATAATCTCAACAATAAAAATTACATCATGGCTGTGAATTATAACTGAATATAATATAATCATATTGATGGGTCGTCTTACTTTTTTAAATTATTATTAAGAGAAAACAGTCGTCTGGAATACCAGAGAACCTACATCTCTGATGGAGCTTTTTTGAGAGGGTTTTTAGATACAACAACGTGTTAATTGTCTGTCGGTGATCTTAACTATTACTAGTTACACAGGTCACCGACTTAATAATCAGTATTTATCTTACAATACAGGAAAATCAGAGTAAACCTGGATCAAGACGATCGATCGGAATTTTATTAATATAATTCCCGATCTCTCAGTCGTAATAACCGATCAAATCAATTTAAAAATTCTTGACTTGAGTGGGATTTCAACCCATGACCACAGTATTTGTAGCCACTCTTCTTATCCCCTGAGCTATCACGCTGGTAATGTGTTTATATAGAGTAAAAGACAAAACTTATCATATTTGTTACGTAACAATATTACTAATCATATTTATTTGCACTTAGTTAGTTCGTCTCTGCGCGTGTAAAAATTTACATTTGGGGCTGTATTTAATATAATAGTGTAATGAGTGTGCATGCGGTGCGTATGTGTACTACCAAGCTCTATTTGTACACACTCCATCTAGCACGACTCACCAACACACTCTTATTATACTATTTTATTGTATACCGCTGTTATTCTACGAATATAAGAAAAATAAAATAGTTCATAATAAAAAAAAATCCTTAACAACAAAATGTCTATAAATGTGGGGATAAAAATTAATTTTGAATACAAAAATCACATTAATACAATATTTTCATTTTTATTTTGTATATAATAACAAAAATAGTTGCAAAATATAGAAATCGTCTAGCCTGAGTGGAAAGTTTTATCATTCCCGGTACAAGATTTTCCATTTGAAAACGAAATTAAAATTAAAGAAATCCAGTTTGACAATTAGTGCGAAAAATTGATGGCAGCAAATTAATCTATTCCAATATTTTCTAAAATAAAAAAATATAATCGGAATTGACTTACCGTGGTGATGTAGGGGGCCATCGTCGACGTTTCACAAAACTTATTAATATCAAATTCTAATATAAAATCTTCTCCGGTACTAACTGAGAAGCACTCACAACCTGCGCCTAATCTATGAATAAATTGAATTTATAATAACAACCATATTATGTTTAATTACCCATAAAGGTAAACATGCAGGGCAAATTATCGACCCAAAACAGCCTTCGGCGACAACTGACACTACTATCGATAGTTGCTAAACTTCTTACTATGTCATGGAAATGTTATTAAAACCAACATAAAATTGAGTATATGATCGACGATGTGTGCTTGATGTTTATGAGTATAATTAAGGGTACCTATAATATTGCCACACCTGCGATTTATGTTGAAAAGTGAATTTGTTCTGACTGAAATACTCGTACTGGTCGAGTATGGTAAATAGAAAGCTTGAGAATTCGTATTAGAAATCTTAAATTGTGTAATGTAACTAATGTGAGCTCAAAGTGTGATAGATATATTAAATTCTAGAATGTAATGATTCAGTTTTGTTAAGGCTTAAGGCGTTGTATAAGAGGGGTGTAAATGTCTCCCAGAGAGGACATAATAATCACAAGATGGCGGTTCCATGGCTTCAATACATTTTAATAATTTGACTGCGCCAACTTCCTCAGGTGACGTGTTTGCTCGTAAATATCACCCACCACCCACCCGCAACAACTATCCATAATATATTTTATATAATTTCATCTCAAAACTATACTAGAACTTGAGGAATTTCATAATTTAAAAAAAACGATGAAGCACTTGATTACAAATGGTTTCCCTATTCAATTCCACCCTCGTTTCCTTTGCAGTGACCAAAATAAGTCTAGTCTTGATGAATCAACTCACTAAAAAAAAAAGGATTTTTCTAATCATCACACTCACCAACAAAATTTAATGAAATATACTAGCATGCCTTAAATAATAAATTTAAAATATAATATCAATTCGATTGGGAGATTTATAATGGGTGGATCTGTAAAATCCAGGTTTACTCTGGATTTTTAATTGAATACTGAAGCAATTAATAAATTGTTCTCAATAAGCCAGCGTAATAGCTCAGGGGATAAAAGCGTGGTTTCAAATAATGTAGTAACGAGTATGTTCTCTGATTTCCTGTATTATAAGATAAATACTGAAGCGATTATGTAGCTGTCCTTGTTTCCATATGATAAAAGAGCGCATCTTTTAGTGCAAAATCAATTATAAAAAAACAACTGAATATTTATTTTATTACAAAGAAGACAAATGTTTATTATCTATATTAATTAACCAGCATAAGGGCCATAATTACTGTGATCATGGGTTCAAATCCCGTTTAAGTAAAAAAATGATTTGATCGGTTATTAAGACTGGGAGATTGAAAATAATATCAATAAAATACCGATCATCTTGATCCAGGTTCAGTCTGATTTTCCAGAATGTAAAGTAAATACTGATTATTAAGTCGGTGACCTGTGTAACTAGTAATAATTAAGATCACCGTTAAATTGTTAAAACCTTCTCAAAAAGCCTACCTGGATCACGTTTATAAATATGAAAAAAGTGGCATAGACAAATTTTACCCTGTCGATTAAAATAGTGTACCTATTGCAAATTAATGTTTAAATTTGGTCTAAATAAATAAATACCGTGACGCCTTCCCTATTGGCGGGAGTCCCTTTATAAGGGGTTGGTCTTTATAAGGGGTTGGTCTTTATAAGGGGTTGGTGGTTTCCCAGGCCACCACACAGCAATGAGTACTTAAGATCTAGATCTACCAAGTGACTTCAGTGCCGTGAATCGAACCCGGGAGTCTTCACAAATGAATCCGTTACACTAACCACTGGGCCATGGGGCGGCTCTATAGAATATAAAATTAAAGGCTGATTTCTTTAGATTGTGATGATTTTTGTGCAATCAATTAGTATATGAGGTGAACAAGGTGTTAAGTTGAGTGTGAGAGTTCAACGCGTGGCACTAGATACTGTATAAAACCCCACACTAATATAAGATGACACCGTGCACTGGATCACTTGTTATGTAATATGAAGGCTGTCGAGGGTCGTATTATAGATGGATGTAACGTACACAATAGATATTCACTGATCGTGGTTGATGTTGAGTGTCGCTCGAGGGTGCCAATGTCTCGGGGCAGTGGCTGTTGACCGTCGCGGTACGAGTGCAGAGCGCTACTGCGGCCCCTGCGGCAACCAGCGTGCAGGACAAGGAGGGGGCCTCGGGGCTCTATTGGCCGTACACTTGGCCGGTGGGCGAGCCCGAGGCCGCGGCACTCACAGCCTCCAGCCAACCAAGGCTCACCTCTCCGCTCACAGCTCTGTCCGTCCACCGCACCTCTACTCTACTCTACTCTACTCACTTCACTTCACCATATCACACATACCATCATAATCATCATTAACTTCTCCAATAACTCTTTAATACAAAATGTTAACAAAATCAAATATGTTTCAAATAAGCGAAACTTTAAATTACCACTGTAATGTTTGAGAGACATTTCATAAACATTCTTTAACACATCTTTTTTTCACAAACACATTTGATTTTGTCTGTCATTAATGATTTTACTATATTCGTGTTTCACAATTTTTTATATGTTTTTGTAATTCTAAGTTTATTTTATTATGTGTTTTTTACTCAAATCTGCTTTGATCATTTTTAACTTAATGTCCTCGTGGAATTCTTTGAGATATGTGCCAGGTTCAAGATCTAAGGCCATCTTCAAGCACTTGTATATATATATATATATATATATATATATATATATATATATATGTTTCTGTGAAGTTCTCAGTTATGACTGTCACTTACAGTAATTGATATTTTTAAATTATATCTTAGCAATAAAAATGTTTTCTAAAAAAATACATTTTTTTGGTTATATTTGCGATAGCCTTCCACTCCATAAAATATTCTTAGTCAATTCAAGTCCTTCCTGTATATATAAATATTGTGGAAGGAAACATCTAATAAATTTCTTTAAAAAGTTATAAATATATTAAGCCAGTTCAAAATACACTTTAGCCGAGGACAAAAAATATTTGATTAATTGTATCTAATACGGAAAATATAGGGTGTCCTAGAATTAACGCAGGATTTAAGATAAAAATAATACTCCTACTTTTATGATAAATTAAAAATTTATTATTTATTCATAAAGTTCACAGTATCTATAAGGTTATGTGAAGAGTTGCAAATGTGACAAATTTATTTAATTTCAATTTTATTTAACTGTGGATAAATGTTATAGAAATTAGATGGATACATTTTAAGGAATTTATCGTCGTATTATTTACTTTACACTTACTATACCAATTTGATAATAAATAGGAATTTTTCAAATATTGATAAAATATTGTTTTTTTTTTAGAATTTCATGTAAAAAATACGCCATGAAATTATGACCTCCATGCATGTTTATTTTTAATAGCTAACCATGTAAGACTTATAATAAATGTCTTCAATTATCTATCGGCTTTGTCTTCAATTACGTGCATTTTGAATAGGGTTTAATAATAATTGATAATATTGTGGTATTTGGTTTTATAGAGTTAGTTTCATGGTGTCGCTCGTTGAAGTCGTTGTTATAGTGTCGTGACCCGGTATACATCTTTAGCCTCTAGCAATAAACTAGCAGACAAACCATTATTTGCTATTATATTATACAAACCATTCACTATTTATCACTACATTCTTATACTAACAAGCTCTTCCTATCCAATGCACTCACCAGCTTTGACTGGAATGTGGACACATGCAAACATTTCTATTTATACAATTAATCTAGACAAATTATAAAGTAGCACGTGTCACTGAAGAGTTACCACGTGGACTTATTGTTATAAAAAAATGTTAGATGTATCCTTTAACCTGTTACACTGTCACCTGCAAAATCATCGAAGGTATTATGATTTAACTGTTCAGGTAATCATTTATATTTCAACAGGTAGTTGTAATTTAACATTAAAAAATGCGCATATTCCATGAATGCAAAAAGAACCATGTATATTTTACTCAATCAATAAATACTAAAATCTTAATGAGTAGGTATTAAAATATATTTAAAATTAAAAATATGATTATCAAACAAATCTTGAGTTTAATGTTAAAAGCTATGGATCTATTTAATAGTCAAATTATAACGTATGTTAAATAATGTAAACTCATCGATAATGTTCTTGTATTGTGCTTGCACTTAGAACTAGTAAGGTTTGTCAAAAGTTTACTAGCTTGTAATAAAAAAATAGATGAGGAATGAATAAGTAATATAACTATTAACTAATATACTTATATATTTGAATATATTTAAAAAAAATCTTTATAGTTATTTGGGGTATAAGAAACAATTAAAAAGGAAGAACGTTGATGTATTTAAATTGAATGTCTTTTAACTTTAAATGCTGACATTTGATTATGTACATTTAAGATTACTTTTAACAATTCTACTATATACAGTGGAACCTCGACATACGAATGTTTTGAGATACGACGAATAATATTCGAGAATTTCTACCTCGACATACGATGAAAATTTAAGATACGAATTTTTATGCGCGATAATTTTATACATGATCGCTAATTTTTATGGAAGCTCACTACTAGAATTTCGCGCCAGAATTGTGTATATGTAAAAATCAATAAATATTTATTATGTGCGTTATAACTAGTTTATTTATTTTAAGCTCAAATTATCCATTGCCGATTTTGAAAAAATGTTCATTTTTATTAAAAAAAAACGTGGTACATTAAGAAAACCATTTTTTGCTAGGACTTTTTGAGGGGCTGGAATGGATTAATAGCAGTTTGTATGGCATTTTATGGGAAAAATTGCTTTGACATACGATGATGATCCCGGAACGAATTAAATTCGTATCTCGAGGTACCACTGTACTATAATTTGTACCTGCATACCCTACATATTGAAATGTATATTTTGTTTATCGAAAATTAATTGATAGGTAGTTATGAGACGAGCGGACATAATGGGATATTTATTAGGTCGCGGTGGTCGAGGATGGAGTTGCATGGGGTAAAGGTCGTTCCAATTAGAGTGAGTTAAGTTGTCACAATGGAGGTCTAGCTTAGCAGAGGTCCAGACTCCAGGTTGATGATGGAGTAGTGATGATGATACATACATACATACATATAATTGTGGAGAGGGAACTGTATGATGGAGGCTGCTTCATTGGCCTGGCTTTATCGTTGCTTTCCAATCGGCGGCAACATTGACCCCACCTCCTCTTTCTTACCTGTGCCGCTCCCGCGTACATAGGGACTCACATTACCTCTTCAATTACACATTAGCATTAATTATATTACCAATTTTGAGTCAGTAACACCTTGTATATATATATTGTGTGGGGAACAAGATCTGAAGGATACCACCACCACGGTGATATGTTTCCCAAGTCAACAATACCGTACAGTGACCAAGACAAACTGTCAAGCTTTAAAAAGAAGTATTTTGATACTATTTCGAATATTAATTTACACATTTGTAACAATTTTTTGAGTAGGTGTTTTTAATACCTAAGGTTATGTGTCTTAAAGTAAACGTAGATATGTTAAATTATTGCATAGAAAATTGATAATATAAATTTATATGTTAATGCTTGAATTAATCTTTAAAATCAACTGGACTAGAGCTTGGGATTCCTAGGCGTGTGTCGCCGTAAACGTACACCGTAAATACTGTAATAGAGTTGCTTTTCTGTACTTTTGATCCGTTTTTTGTTAATTAGTGCCTCGCCCGAGGCTCAGACGAGGCATTAACTAACAAAAAACCGATCATAAGTGTAGCCAAGTAACTTTAATATCGTATTTACGGTGACGTATGCCTGCGAATCCATTACTTTAGAGCTTATTTCTCTATCAATACTAAAATAAGCAAATTTTTACCTCTTTCCGAAGCTTTGTTTTTTGTTTAAATATAACGTCTTTTGGAGCTTCAAATTTAAATACAAATAATTTTATTTCTATCGATTTAAAAATCTAATAGTCAAAAGTCAATGGTCGTTCTAGACTCCATGAATTATGAGATTTAGTAATAATATTAATAAAATTTGACAGTATGATAAAAATAACGGTCAGTATGCAAATCTGCATTTAATATAACGGTCAGTATTCAATATTACTTCTCCACATTACAATTATTTTTTTTAATCAATATAAATATTTTTTTATAATTGTATGATTACATAATTTACATCTATACGCCCAAACCGTGTTGGAAATATATTATTAATTACTGTATATGTTTTAATTATAAAGATAATGATATTCAACCCTGTTGAGGTCGTGTATCGCGATATATACAAGTCAGCCACCGAGGCACATACTCTATGGTGTTTTTATACATCATACAATACCCCATAACATCACCATACTGTAATATATAAATATGTGTGTAGTATGGTGATGCACGCAATGTGGACGAGACTCCTCTCGCCCACTGGACACTACTCCCAGAGGTTTTTAAAATACATATATTATATATAAAAAATATATATATTTAAACTGATATAAGTATTAACACTCGAGCTCCATGGAAATTATAATTCATGATATATTTTTTCAAATAAAATATTGAATATCCCTGCGATGTTCAAAGGCATAATTGTTATAAGACACTGGATGTTGTAGCGTGCCATGGATTGTTTTAATACTAAGCGCTTAACACAATATGAGCTTATAACAATTAATAAAAAAATAAAATAATAATTTATTTACAATCTATCAAAATCTTTATTTGGATATGGTTAATTTTTAATGTTCATTATATTTTAATCAATTTGAGCTAAGTGTGTGATGTACAGGTATTTATGGAATGTTCAACATTGGTTAGTTATTAACGAATCCCTTGTCCAACAACCACCAATTACCACCACATACATAAATGTTATATCATATTAATATCAATATGTATGTATGTAAATAAAATAATCAATAGCCAATACAATCTACTATTAGACGACTGATTTAAACTAAATGCTTTGACATTTTTTAATTAATACCTACGATACGTTTATAGAAATGCCCTAATTACAAAAATTCTTTCTAATAATTTCTGCATTTAATGTGGAACGTGAACGTATTTAAATACAAGTTATTTTTTAAATGTATTTCTCACACGCAACGCTAAGGATGAGAATTATTATTGGTATTATAAAAAGCATCAAATAAATTAGTATTTATTAAAAAAATGTGTTTTTTTTAGATTTTGTGAGCGAATACAGGGATAGTAATTTATTAGTAAATTAATTGACTAATTTCAAAGATTTCAATCATATTTATTTCCGATAATAAAAATAAGCAATAGTTATTCCATACATATTTGAGATAAAAAAAGCCGTAGCTAATATTTTATATTTTTTTGATTAATCTTTCTAGTTTTCCGTAACACCCCAACTGAATACTTACATATAGGTATCTTTTTTAAATATTTTATTAGGTTATTTGTTTGGTAGGTTAATTAAATTTTCCGGGTGTCTAAAGTTTGAGATATGCTCTATAAACATAAGAGATAAAGTATTAGGGACCTGATAATAGGGAGGTGTCACTTTACTATTTATTAAAAAGCCAGTTTAATTAAAAAGTAAGTTTATCATTTATTTATTTATGCCCCGAAGAGCTTTATTTTTTTAAAGAGGGTCTTTTTTTAAAAGGGGTTTTTATACACAACTACTATATGTTATAATCCGGGAAATCAGTTATAATATTAATATAACAGATGAGTCAATGTATGGAAAATCAATCACAAAAATAATTTTAGCAATTTTTAATAGGTGATATACATATTTGGTTCAAGTGACTGTACAAACTTGTTTCGTTATTGGAGCACTGCATTGCTCATATTTATTTATATACGTCCAAAGAGCTTAGAAGGTTTGTTATAAATTTTGTTTAAAAAAAAACACAACGACGTATTAATTTATTGTCTATCGGTGATCTTAACTATTACTAGTTACACAGGTCACCGACTTAATGATCAGTATTTACCTTACAAAACAGCAAATCAGACTAAACATGGATCAAGACGATGGATCGCGATTTTATTCATATTATTCCCGATTTCCCAGCTGTAATAACCGATCAAATCAATTTAAAAAAAATGACTTTTGGCTGGATTTGTAATACACACGATAAATCCGAATAAATACAGTTGACAAAAAATTAATTAACACACATAGTTTCATATCTTTCACTTCTTTGATTTTTCTTTCTTATTTGTATATTATTTCTTAAAAATGTTGTTTGTGTTTAATAAATATGTGTTATTAATAAATTGTACTATTAAATGATTTTTTAAGTATTTCTGGTTTTTGAGTTCACTAACTTTGAATCATTTATCGGACATAAATAAACCAATGTCAATAACGAAAAGGCATTTGTAAGATAGGTCGTTGTTTTAAATTTAATTGTTTTGAATAATATGGACGTTGAACCTAAACGTAATAAATGGTGTTTTAAATTTGTCTCGTTGATTTGGATATGTTGTTTCTAATATTCAATTTTCGTCAGGTTTGTTGCAGTCATTTGTTGGTTTCCAATATCCGGATCGGTGATTGCACGAAGAGCTAGCTGATGATGGATTAGGTCATTAGTCAGGATAGAATAGAATGGAATACATATAATAATAGATGATATAATAGGATGTAGTTGGTCTGTATGACGTGACGTGACGTGTGGCACACGCCAAGTGTGAGTGATGGCCGCACTTTTCTCTTTTTGTGTTACTTCTTCTTCTACCAAATACCCTCAGGCTCTATTTGTTCATCATCAACAGTGACACTTCATCCTATATTCCATTCTTTGTTGCTTTACTTTTCGACCGGAGATCATCAGCTCGTGTCTGCGAGATCATCATGCTCACTCAATCACTTCAATAAAATAAAAATCAACACTGATAATCACTACACCGTGAATGAACTATTATCGTACACATTGTATTCAATATCCCAAATGAAAAATGCTTTTTCGTTTTTCTCAGAGATGTGCCAAGATCAAACGAATTTTACTGTATTCTATTCAAATTTCTTATGAGGAAGTCATTATGATTAATCGAGAAGAAAGAGATGAAATACTTCTATATTCATTTGATTTTGGCACACCTCTGCACATAATACACAAAATGTATAAAAATATATTATATCCAAGCGTATGAAAGTTTTTTTTAATAAGGTTTGTTTCAATAAGACATAAGGTTCAAATCCCGTTCAAATCAATATAAAAAAATAAATGATTTAATCGGTTATTACGACTGGGAGATCGGAAAAAAATCCCGATCGATCATCTAGATACAAGTTTACTCTGATTTCCTGGATAGTAAGTTAAATACTGAGTGACTGTCGGCGACCTGTATATTAGTTAAGATCACAGACAGACAATTAATTAACACGTTGTTGTGTATAAAAGCCTTTCTCTAAAAGAAAGCACCTTTCTCTAAAAAAAAGCACTTCTGGACATTAATAATAAAAAATATATCATACTGATATGAGACTTTATCTCCTATAGTTATGGTTTAACTATCAATATTTGACTTTTGTCATAATATGTGCTATAGTAGTGTATATTCTTTGTTCTTTGATTTACTAAAAAACGCTGTAACTATGTATAACTATCAATCAAATAATACCAAATACTGAAAAATTAAAATAGAAACATAATTTATCATTGTTTTTTCATAATAATGAGTCAACATGGCATGAATATAAAATTATTTTCACAGGAAGTTAGCAATAAAAGTAACCACATCTATTTGATTAAGTTTATTTCGCAAATCAATAACGGATATACAATTTGCGGTTTGTCTGTAAGTGATATAGTAAATATCGGGGTTAGGAATGTTTATGACCATTGTTAGTGAAATAAATGTGGTGTTTATGAATGAACACACATACAATATTATATGAATGGTGGTTTTATGAATGAAAATATCCATATTTTTGATGCGTCGAGAGTTGAATGTGGTTTGCTGTGGGCGCCGTCGACTCCCCGCAGCGTCGCTTTTACTACTAAAACACTAAAAAATATATTATCATTCATTCAATACTATAAATGCATCATCATGCCTCTTCAGTATAAATAACTAAAGTCAGATGTCCAATAAAGCTATTAAATTAATGCAAGATTCGGATGATATATATTTTGTGGAATACGGCAAAAAATAGTATGTCATTAGTCAATTCTCTCCTGTCAGATGTGCCGCATTTTTTATAGATACCGTACGGTAAAAAAACACGTATATCTGTGGCCAGTAATTAAAAATGGATGAAATATATGAGTGAATATGTAAGATATAAGCGAGACGATATTATTTGTCACAAATCATGGTCGGTGTCGGAAAAAAAATATATTTCGAGTCCGTCCTGATTGGAGAGGCCCGGTGAATAATGACCATTAGAATAACGTAATATGTAAAACATGAACCTGAGCCTATTACATCCGGAATACTTTACTAATAAGCTAGTCTACTAGTTAAATAATTACAATTTTTATAATATTGACAGGTGATTATCTTTATATGCAAGTAAATTAAAATTAAACTCATTGGGTACAGAGGTAAAGAAGGTTAAATTTTACATATAATTTTTTTCTGATTTTTTAGCCAAGACAGCAGTAAGAAAATCTAGAGTTGGAATAAACGATTGAATTTGCTAACTCATCATCAAAAACGTATAAATTTTTATATATTTAGGTACAATTAAACCACAAATTAAAATAAATTGAAGTAATATGAGTAGCAGATAAACCCTTATATTGATATTATTTAACTGGTGTGATTATGATGTTTTTTTTAATTAAATAAAACTACATAGTATAAGTCATAGATTAACGTTATTTTTTAACAAGTTACTCGTACTTAAGTTCAACAAATCATATTAATTTATAAATTGGATACATATATACATTATTATATGGCTTTCTTAGATTAATGCCCTTACAAGCGTAAATATAATAATAAATATATAGGATATGTAATTTATAAAATTTATATGTGTTATAATTTTTCATCAAACAAAATACAAAAACATTAACTAATTAATTTATTTACCTCTAATTCAAAAACAAATTAATACCCCCATAAATATAAGTCTTATGAAGAAAATATATAAACAACTATCACATTCTTTTGGGATCGAATTGATATTTTAGAATAATTTATGGTAGTAAACTAGCGACGTGTTAAATTATACAGATTGAAACAGATCGCACGCGATCCTTAACGAACTCGGATTATTTGTCATGTCCGCTTTACTTCGAGGAGAATTTTAATGTGGAAATATAAAAAAAAATTGTGTATTTTTTAAATAAATTCCAATAGAAATGCAGTATTTTGGAGATGAAATTAGGGGTGTGATGTGTTTCATCTAATTTAATGTGTCCCCATTCGCCACGCCACCACTTGATGATGGTCCCTTGATAGCCAATTTTAGTTCCCGTCCACTACAAACACCCTTATCAATGTCAGAATATGACACTACACCGTTATAATTATTATATTAAATATTATAAACACAAGCTTTCAGGATCATCATTGCCTCGAAGGCTTAGTGCGGGCGCTTCACATCCATACGGATGTTGGCCTTCTCGATCTTGGTTTATTTATATTATTTTATACCAACATTTATAAGATCAATGATTTAAATAAAATCAAGAGTAGTTAGGAAAACATACTTAAAAAAGGAACAATAGAGATTATATAGATTGACGTAAATTAGATTTAAATTTGAGATGACCATATAGATAAACATTAGATATCCCATTGCATATGAATTATTTGTGTAATTTTGTTTAGCCCGTGCATTCTTCTCTCCTATTCGATAAAGGCATAAGTTTGTCTCCCTCACCCAACAAATTTCCTAGTGGCCTCTTATTGTGTCTGTGACAATACTTATATAAACATTAGATATCGTATTGCTTATAAATAATTCGTGTAATTTTGTTTATCCCGTGTATTTTTGCACTCTTCTCTCCTATTTGATAAATGTCTCCCCCACTCAACACACTTTTAGTTGCCCTGAGAGTGACTGTGACAATACTTAATAATATTTGAAACATGTTAAAGAAGTAGTGTTTGGTAAAAACTGAGCCTAGATGTATTTGAGTGTATGTTTGAGTTCATATGACATGTAGTAACAATGCATTTACCCATTTTACTGTGAAATATAACTGAAGATATGAAGAGAGATGTTTACAGTATAATGTTTGCCAGGTAACTCATGTTTTTGGCTACTTGATGTACTTGAACTAAACATGCATTTAGCCACTCATGCGATATCTTATATTATATCTATAGAGATGACCCAATAATAACTGCGATTGGTTTAGAGACCTGAAATACAATGTATGCCTATCTCAGATCATTTATTAAGTTATTCTACTATTTAGTCTTTGTCATTGTCAAACTGTCAAAGTTTACTATTAACACTACTTGAATTATTTTAATAATATATATATATATATATATATATATATATATATATATATATATATATATATATATATATATATATATATATATATATATATATATATATATATATATATATATATATATATATATATATATATATATATATATATATGATAATATATATGATATATTACAAGCGCTTAGAACGGTCTGAATAAATAAAGTTTTTAAAATATTGCTCATCGATCGATCACTGTATTTAGAAAGGCAATAAATATGAAAGTACATAAATATAATTTTAATATGATGCAATATGTAAAATATAGATGGTTTGAAATATTGATAATTAGCATGGAATTGATGCGGCGGACGCGGTTTTGGGTGGCGGTAAATCACAATGGGTGGATTGTTTATGGGACCCGTTGTGTGTCCGGTGGCGGAGACCAAGGGGGCCCCGGGCGCTGCGCCCCCCGACTAAATCATCGGCCCTTTGACACCGGTAATTAGCTTTTAAAATAAATACCACTACTACCAAAACACCACCACCACTATACATTAAACTGCAATCGTGCACTTTTGACTACTATTCATTTTCAATAAAATAATTAACGCACAGTCAAATTGATTATTCTTATTGTGTTATATGCATACAGATAAACCTTCGAACGAATATAATAATGCAGTCTGTAAAACAAAGAGGGCAAAAAAAGAAGAAGCGGGTAGGCAGATCAGAACGGAGTAGAGAGCAACCAGAATATGACGCAGAGACTCATGAATATTAAACAGTCGGCGACCGAATACAATAACTATAATAATATTATACCTGTGTGTATGTTTTGTCGGTTCGATATTGATCGATAATTTGAGCATTTTTATTCTTGAATGCCGAAGATCGGATCGTGATTAAGGAACGACAGAGAGAAGAAGCCCGTCGCCTAAGCGAGATAATTACATGCCCGACTAAATTTATATACTATCCAAAATATTAAACTTCCATCCTGTCCACTTATGAAAAATGAACGCTGTCGATAGTTACAAAAAGCATATTGTACATTTAGTTATACATAGGTTAGTTATAGTGAGAGTGACCTAATAAGTTCAAGGCTCTCCCTTTGTATGGGAATTTCTTTGTGATAATATCGAGTGTTAATGCTTTTTCATATAAAACCACCCACCCCTTTCATTTTAAAATTTCACTTATTTACAGTTATTTTAAGTAACACCCTCAATTTTTTTTAAAACAACAAACATATGATCATGACATGTGTGCCAATTAAATGTTTTTATTTCTATCTATGGTTTAATAAATAATTGCCAGATAACTATAATCACCTCAGTATTCACTCCAATTCCAAAGAAATTTCAAATCAAATATTACCAATTATCATATATATATATCACCATCATCACCTTTCCATAGGGAAAACCTAATATATATTTAATTAATCAAGTGATTGTATATAATCTAAAAGACTATTATTATAGTTGTGTGTTTTTTATTTACTGTACCTAGTTTTGTAAACCGATTGATGTTCTGAAAGTCACGTTCATTGGCGAAGATTTGAACTCTTACCTGAAACAAATGAAAAACACATATTATTATTAATTAATATAAAAAAACAGTTTATTATAACCATTGATCGGTATAAACATATAATCTACAGTTTTGTCGGCCATTGTCTAAGACTTATCTGATCTGCGGCTGGAAGTAATAATTGAAAGATTCGGCCATAACTAACATATGTGGTGTGTAATTATGGTCAATGTGGCACCTGTAAATATTACATTAAATAATTTTATAATTTGAACATAAAAATATATTAAAATACAAACCAGTACTATGATTCTACCGATAACATCAAAATTGGAGGCCTATCTATAGAGTTACAACGACTACGACGCCATGGTGTTTTTTTTATTAATAAATATAGATTTACTCATGTAGGTTATGCTAGTATTTTGAAAAAAAAATTGATTTAAATTCATTTTTTAAATTTAATCGATACGAACAAATATTAGTATAATACTATCTATAATAGTAACTTATCGGATATTTATTCAATGTATTTAAATTATCTTGAAACCTTAATGATAGCGTGTTTAATATTTTTAAAATGCATTAACAATAAAACGGCGTAACTGAATTAATTAATGTCTACTTAAATGTAGTCTACTCCTAAACAATTGAAAATTGTGTCACATTTTAGGAATAATTGTTTTATTGTATTTATTAATTTCTTATTACATGTCTCAATAATTTTAAAGATAATTTAGGGCAGGACAGTTTTATAATCTGTATTGAGTATTAAATTAAAAGATACCCTTTTTTAAAACAAAACATACCTACACAAATTCAATATTGACTCAAGAAGGTGTTATACATATTTTAGTTATAATTATTAATTCATCCATCCACACAATCATGGTATCTAAAATTTAATAAGATTATTAATCCCACTAAACTAACTAATCCCAAAATTCTAGTCAGTGAAAAGAAGTCAATTTACACTAAATTACTTATTTTTATCGAACTCTCTCTGTGTGGAGCGTAGATTTTACAAGAATATCGACTATAAAATATAATAAATTCTTTAATATTTTTAATTAAATCCCATACTATCGATAGTATTGTGTATAATAATAGTACCTAAGTAACACGAGCCATACAAAACAAAGAAGTCAATTTAAACTAAATTACTTATTTTTATCGAACTCTCTCTGTGTGGAGCGTAGATTTTACAAGAATAGCGACTATAAAATATAATAAATTCTTGAATATTTTTAATTAAATCCCATACTAGCGATAGTATTGTGTATAATATAGTACCTAAGTAACACGAGCCATACAAAACGAAGTATTTCGTCCCACGCAAAGACTTCTTCAGATGTCGGTACCGCCCACAACTCACTTTGATTCTTCACTTACAACTATAAATTTAACAACACAGTTCAAATTGACGGCTAAATTAGAAAGCTTTACTTCTGAATATTGAGAGTGACAATCAAATCCGAATGGTTTAATAAATGATCTCTTTCATATAATACAAGAAACGCGTAGTGATAATAATATATTCATGGGATGGGATAGCACAGGTCATAATGATGCTACCCATAGATATTACAATATTTTATCATAACGGACATGAAGTCTAATAGTTAAGCACCTTGGGCGTCACGTTCTACATTAGCCATCATTGGTGTCATTCTATAATACTTCTGCATCCGTTGTTGCCGTACAAGGAGATCTATTAAACAATAGGTGCTCGTATATTAATTAATCACATTTTTATTAAACAATTTCTTTATTAAATATCATTTACTTACAATGTTTTGATACATTATGATTAGTTGTTACAATATTAAGTTTATAGACTTAGTATTTTACTTATTTTAATCAATGAATATTTAAAATAATTAATAAGTCATAACATAATTTATGGGAAAAAATACAAAAATCCACTTGAAGAACTACTAATATATATATATATATATATATATATATATATATATATTTATATATATATATATTACAATTTCTTTATTATGCATAAGTTTTTACATTGATTGATAGAACGATACATACGTGGAAAGAGCAGGAGGGATAGTATCGGAAAAACTATCCAGCAAGCCTGTGGGTAAGAGAAGGCAGGGTAGACCTAGGCTAAGGTGGGCGGACGAGTTCTATAAGGTAGTTAGGAGTTTAGGTATTAATAACTGGAGGAGCATTAAGTGGAAGATTCTGGTGCGGGAAGCCTTGAAGGGGAAGGAAACAAAAATATTGTGAAACACGAATATAGTAAAATCATTTATGACTGTGTAGACAGACAAAATCAAATATGTTTGTGAAAAAAGACATGTTAAAGAATTTTTATGAAATGTCTCTCAATAATTTAAAGTTTCGCTCATTTGAAATATATTTGAATTTGTTAACATGTTGTATTAAGGAGTTAGTGGTGGTGGAGTTAACCATTTTGTTAAAGTGTTTATTGCTTAAGTCAGTGATAAACTCTTCCACTGTTTTCATTTTGATAATCTCATGAATCTCTCTAAGGTACGTCCCAGGACCCAAGTTTAATATCATTTTAAGGCACTTGTTTTGGATTATTTGGAGCTTTTGTATATGATTTTGTGCCACGGTAGTCCAAGCAGCACATCCATATGAGTAATGGTAGACTAATATATGAAAATCTTATTTTTAATGGATAATTGACTATTTCTATTGATTAAAGGATATAGGGTATTGATAGCTATGTTAGTTTTGTTAATAAATTAATTACATGAAAATTGCGTCGGACGTAAGATTTGCACACTATGTATAAATATAAAAATTGTACATGGTATCTGTATGTATGCATCGGGATGTAGATAGAACTTATTCTGATGTCGCCCGAAACGATTGCCATAACGTGGTCTCTTTTCATCTTATGCAGTTATCCTTTTCGCGAGGGAGGATTATTATAATGAAATATTTTTATTTCGAGAGAAGCAAGAAGAAAGAAAAAAGAATGAGCGGAGGCGAGCATGAATAAATTATACTGCCTGACCGGTATTGGCCGTTTGTGTGCAACACTGGCATTGCATAACCCTTAAATTAACGTATCATGCTAGATATGAAAAAACAGACAAATAATTAATTAACTTCAAATGAATTTAATATTGTAATAATAAGATCAAGAGCTGATTATATTGGTATAACTAACCATAAAAAATGTGAAGGGCTGTAAAAATATTTGTTCAGTCTATACATTCAGTTAATATCCTTTTATCTTTCACACTGTACCATATTTTAAATATTTATTCTTCTATGATTTTATTTGTTAATATTCATATTTCTTTTAATTTTTTTCATGTTCAATGGACGAGTGCTGCATTATCATCATGCGACTTGGGATTCCCCGTAATGCTCTAGTGGTACTGCAGTGTGATATACTAACAATATGTATACACCATGTCTTTTATTTAACTTAAAATAATTAAATATAAGGAATGGTCCATTAAATGTAACACAACCACACCTTCATTAATGGTCCAAGTGGGCTAGTTAAATTTTTCACTTTTTAATTATTATTTTAATAAGTTTGAGAATCTTACGTTTTTTCTTATTAGAGTATTCTGATCTGATTTGTGAACAAAGTACGGTATAGCGTAATTTCAACCAAAACGCACATTGCAAGTAAACAACAACAAGATCGAAATTGAACTTGACCTTGGACTTGAACCAATGCGATGACATCATAAAGTGAGCTCATACTTGTTTATGGTAAATATTTATTAATAATAGGATATTGATAAAACCGAAGATTCTCAAGCTGTCATAATACTGGCATTACATAATTACGATAAAAATATTGTAGTTTCAATTAAAAACAAGTTTTATATTCAGTTAGTATCCTTTTATCTTTTACACTGTACCATTTTTTATATGTTTATTCATCTTTTATTTTATTTGTTAATAAAATTAATATTTCTTTTCTTTCATATTCAACTGACTGTCCTGCATTATCATCATCGCGACTTGGGATCCCCCGTAATGCTCTAGTGGTACTGCAGTATGATATACTAATAATATGTATAAATAAATAAATAACTTCTCTCAGTTGTGAGAAAGCCTATTAGTAAATATCTAGCTATATTATTAAAGAATTTTACTTAAAATAAAATAAGCAAAACAATATTATCGCTTTTGAATTATATATGGATCAATTCGATGGCCAAATAAGTTTTAGTCTACGTTTCAAAAATAGATATACATATTTTTATCAATTCCATTGGTACAATAATTTAAAGAACTTTCCCTGTTTGATTTTAGTTGGTCTCAACTAGTTATTATAACTATTATAAACGAATATTAAGCATTACCACAACCTACAATAATTACCAATGTTTTATAAATGCAGGTTGTGAGTGATATTAAATATTTAATCACCGAGTTTAATCGAATGTCTGTTTAGGGTTAAAGAACAAAAACATTACCAGTTACAGATTATTACCAACTGCCAGCTTTGACTTAAGAAAATGATAGCGTGTTTAATATATTTTTTAAATTCATCAACAAAACGGCGTAACTGAATTGATTAATTATAAATGTATACCTATCTACCTCTAAAAAAAATGAAAATTGTATCACATTATGCATTTTGGGAATATTTTTTTATTGTTTTTATTAATTTCCCATTATTATTATAGGTCTCGATAATTTTAAAGATAATTAATGGCATTTTTAATAATAATATTTTGGGAGGTACGCAGTTTATACTTTGTAAGAAATAAAAAAGAGCAAGGCGAAATATGTGGTTGTAATTGGTAAGAAATTTGCATACATTCGCCACCACATATCATATTGTCTGTATATACAGCCTTCAAATTAATAAAAAAAGAAATCATATTGTCTCGATTGAAATATTTAAATAATCAAAAATTACAAAACATTAATATACCTAATAAATCATACATGTATGTATTGCCTGGAAAAATCAATTATACTGGTATTTAATAAAGCAGAATTTATACTGAACAAGATATTCAATTATAAATAGCATTGTAATGTATTTATTACCTATTCAACATTTGCTGAACAGGAAATCTTTTTCCTAGATTACAACCCTAATCTAAATCTAGAATTGTAATAAATTGTAAAGCATATCCAGCAAAAGGTATTACAAAATATTAATTAAATTAATGGATCCAACTCGAATGATTTAATATTATCACAAATGAATATTAAATTTGTATTTTCGTTATAAAAAGATCGACACATTACACATACATTATTAATAATGAATCAAACGTGTCATTTAATTATAAAATCGCATCATTTATTCAGCTATGGAAATGAGGCAGGCTGCTAAAATTTAATCAATTATTTTAATACATGAACGAATACATTATTCAATAGGTATATGTATTTTTTAAGAATATAATTTAATAATAAATCAGAAATAGGCGCACTGCTACAAATACCATGAAAAAAGTCTTGCGGGAAGTTAATAAAATTAAATTAATTTAATCATTTTATATCCAGTTTTGATTTTTTTCAAGTATAAAATGTTATGTATCTAATTTTCTTTAACGTAATATCATTAATTCACCTAATTGTTCTTTATTTTGAAGATATAAAATCATGTATTAAGACGTTTTTGTGCTTGTGTTTTGTACTTTTTTATAATTGGATTTAGGAGCTTTTGATTTTAGCATCTCATATCTGTAAATAATACCAAAAAAACTAGGAAAACGATAAAATAAGAATATTATTCATTCAGTGTGCTTTCGAATTTTAATTTACGTACGTAATATAGAAAAACTTTAACGGTTTAACCATACTTAATTTATTATAAATTCAATTAAAATAATTTCAGTTTTTATATTTGTTTCCCTTCATTTACGAGGTTTATTATTCAATTAACAATGTGATTATTTCAGTGTCTTTTTAAACAATATCATTTATTAATTTATTTTTAATTACCTCACCTGTCAGGGGGACAGATAATGGCCTGTTCAATCTGTCCCTCCCTATGTTTACGGAGGACGTGCACAATTTTTCATCTAAAATCTTTTTTACATTATTCCTTTTTTATGTTTTTTATTTATTGTTATTTTTTATTGATTTTATTTTCTCTTCTTTCATGTTCCAACTGACGAGTGCTGTACTATCATCACGGCGACTTGGGATCCCCCGTAATGCTCTAGTGGTACTGCAGTATGATATAATAATATTATATGTAAAATAAATAAATAAATATTTGAGATACTTACAAATTTGTTTAATTAACTTGTTTGGTAATTAATTTGTTTTTTTTTGTAATGTGTTATTAATTATTAATAACACATTACAAAAAACCTTAATTTGCAATGAAGCCGTTTTAATGAATTATTTTTTATATGAACTTTTAGCTTTGACAGTAAACTGTGAATATATTTAATTAAATGATCAACAGAAGTATTTTCAATGGAAAATTGATTGCGAGAGCAAGTTATTGTATACACATACCTTGTTCAGGGCAAAAATATAATAATTCGTTTGGTGACATGGATGTTATCCCGTCTGAACCAATAGCAGAGGGTCGTATTTATTATTGAATATGTATATAGTAATAGTAATAATAATAATAATAATAGTAATGATAATGATTATAGTGTGGTATGGTATGGTATGGTATAAGGCTGTGTTAGAAAGGCGAGTGTAGAGGCAGATGATATCTGTGATGTATGCGTTGCTGGAGGCATTTACAGCAGGTGTATTATGCTGGCCACTGCCATGTATTATATCTATACACCCTCATTATTACATATATATATATATATATATACAAATATATACAATCACTATTACATATATACAATATCAATGTAGTGGTCAGCACATACCACAACAAGTCATACCCATCCCATAAGCATTACCCCGTCTTAATGAACCTCCTTTCATCTGGAACTGAGCTCGATTGTTAACTGAAAATATAATACAATTATCAATATCAACCATACTCGTTTTTTTTCATGGTGTGAATCATAAATACAGTAAGTCACAAACCTCAAAATCATATGGATTTTCTTTTATATCGTTGGCATTCTTTGCAAACTGGGTAATTCCAAAATATGTAATTTTCCTCTTATTTAATTATTTTAAGTTGAATAAAAGACAAAGTATATATATATATATATATATATATATATATATATATATATATATATATATATATATATAAATAAAAAAAAGATGTAAACCTCTATACACCTAAGTCTAGAAATTGTAATATAAATATATATATATATATATATATATATATATATATATATATATATATATATATATATATATATATATATTATACAATAATTCGGGCACATATAAATGTAATTATTAAGGTTAAAAAATGCTTATCTCAAATAAAACATATTAGTATATGATATTCTCGACAGGACATTACCTTATAATCCAGGAAATCAGAGTAAACCTGGATCAAGACGATCATTCGGGATTTTATTAATATTATTCACTATTAATATATCTCCCAGTCGTAATAACCAATTTCACCAATTTTTTTCTGACTATTCTTAGATTTGAACCACAGTATTTGTAGCCAACACAACACATGTCTTTTATTCAACTAAAAATAATTAAATAAGAGGAATGGTACATTAAATATATGCATTTTCAAAATCAAATTTTATGTTTTTACTTACAATAACCTCAACAATATATAGATTCTGAATGAAAATAAGATGAACCTAGAGTAAGTATACATATACATACCGTTTTTAAGGAATATTGGAAAAAATAAACATGAAAGCTGGATTCTAATTTATGACTATTCAGTCGGTAGATATTCATGTAATCAATTACAATTACTACAATTCGAATTTTTCACAAATTAAGGTTTTCAATGTTTACTATGTTATATTATTTGGCTTTTATAAAAATTAAAATAGGATTTTATATATCTGAAATCTACTAAGGGTAATCAGTTAAATCTACCTACTTGGTGTGTATTTCAGTTTAATTATTTTTTCCATTCAATTCAAATAATATTAATTTAATAGTTGAAATAATAAACATAACATTCTTAATAATATTATGGGCGTGTAATCAAAATGAAATAATCGCCTTGCTAACAAATTACTGATATCAGAACAACCTTTATTTCAAAGGATATAATTTAAGATCCTTTGAGAGTT